>VWZF01001777.1:92193-170557 GCA_013396755.1 Sclerurus mexicanus | reverse complement strand
TCTGCCAGATCCTGTATGATAAACATCCTTTCCGACCTCACTGAAGAAAGGAACTCAGCTTAAAAAAATAAAACAGTGGGTTTGTGAGAGTGAGGAGATACGTGTATAAAGGATGAGGAGAGGAGAGAGACTGCCTCTACTCTGCAGCCACCATGTCTTCAGTGTACGAAGCCGAGCGATTCGTAGAAAATCTTTTAAAACAATAAATACTTTGTTTCTTTGTATCTCTTGCACTAACCTTATGTATCTTAACAAAGACAGGTATTGGTTTCTTTCTGATCCTGATAAAGATCTGTTGGGATTAACTCCTGGGAAAATGGCTTTTTTTTCCAACGCTGGTTCCAACAGGAACCATCTTCACTTCTGTCTTACACTGACATGATTTACATTCTCTTGTTTTTGAGGCCAAACAGTGTTTCACATTACATGCTTTCATGCTTAGTTTATGCTGTGTTTACATAGAGAATAATGTTTATGTGGAGTTTTGTAGCTGAGGTTGTTTTGTTATGATGAAATAGATGGTTTTTTCTACCTAGAAATAATGGTGCACCTATGATGCAGGCAGCCTAAGATTTATAGGGTCTTTAAATACTCATTTTCTTGCTTTTAAGTGCTTGGCTTTTTAAATGAGGTGATAGATAACTCTATTGTTCACCCAGATATAAGGGATGGGATCTAGACCAGTGCTTTGTACTTCAGTATAGTTTTTTTATCTGCATTTCACCTGACTGCAAATATCTCCATGCATTTGAAAAATGTACGTTTGTGCTATTAACTTGTGCCTGCTATGTGCCTGCATAAAGGCAGGAATTTCAGTACACGTAACTGCATCACACTATATATAACCTTCCTGGATTTGTTTTAAATGGATAACACCTTTCTGGCTTTGTCCTTTTTTAGGAGGGAAAAACTGAGAGGAATAAGTCTCTCAGTTACCAAATGGGGGATATTTCATATGTTGTTTGTTGGGGTTTTCTAAGTAAATTAATTTTATTTGTAAAGTTATAATGGAAATATATTCTAAGAATTTTCAAAGTACAGGAAATGTTTTTAAACATTTTTATCCACGCTTGGGAAGCTTGCTCCTCTAGGCATCACTATCCAGATGCAGTCCTGTTTTGTATTATGATATACTGTGATATGAATGGACAGATGGAAAAGCAGAGACTATAGATTCATAAAGGAAAAGGAATTGTAATGTACTTTAACTTAGAAAGATATTAAACTTTTAGAACACTCTACAGTTGTCATGGAACGGAAGATACATGCTGGCTGTTTGGGGTGTCTGTTAAATCTCTTTGTGTGCTTGGGATACCCAGGTGATTCTGTAGTAATTCTCCTACACGTTAAATAATGGAGAAAACCATCACCTGTGGGAATAGAAGTCCAGTTTTTTGAAAAATCCTGGGTTGTTTTGATTTTGCTGAGAGAGAAAGAGAAAAAATCTATCTGGTTAGTCAGAGCATAAAGAAATTCACACACATTTAGGGATAAATATTATCTTAGACTGATGAGAGACAGTTCCTGCTCCCCTCCAGCATTCATTGCTCTGAGCGCTCCTCATTCACACGGGAGGATCTTGCAGGTAGCACACGAAGCTCCTTTAAATGAAGTCCCTGATAAAACTGATCAATTCTTGCTACCACTGGGAGTTGAATTTGGTCTCCCAAAGGTCTGCAAAGTATCCCTAAATAGTTAGGTTTAAGTGTTACGTCCTGTCTTTAAATACAGCTGCAGTGAGCTTTTAAGGAGATTTGGTTAAGATGGAGGGGCGGGGGGGCAAAGCTGAAAGGAGCATTAACAAAAGGTGTTGAAACAAGAAAACTTCAATTGAAAAATACCACAACCAACCAACACGACAAAGTACAAAATGTTGACCATAAATTAATGAGAAAAGATCATTCATCCCGATCTTCGCCTGATATAAATCTCTTCTGGGAACTTACCACAAGAAGACCCCTTGTGTGTCTGCAGCTCACCTTGCAAGTCTCGTTAATAAAGCAGGCCAAGTTTATGAACACCCCACTGGTACTGGTGCCAGAATAGAAAAGGTGGTTCTACTCCCCATTCCCCATTCCAGCTGTTGTCTCCTCTGCATTGGCAGATGTTTTCTGCAGCTGAGGTTGGGGAGCTGGTCTGGACTGACACGAACTTATTTAATCCTTTGCCAGGGTAGTTTGCACTTGGGTAAGTTTCCTGGGCAGGTTCAGCATCTGATGCAGAAACAACTCTGCCAGCCTGAGGGAATGGCAGCACAAAGTCCAGAATGAAGCTCTAGATGGAAGTTGTTAGTGTTTAGTGGCCATCCTGGTCAGTGCTCTAGGAATATGAATTACGAACCCACAGATTTCAGCTGGACAAGTAACAGAGGCTCCGGGAAAATTAATTAAGGAGCTGAAAGCTGTCCACAAGACATGCAATGTTTTTGTGCATTATTTCAGATGTCTTTAGTTCTGAATTTATGGAGAGAAGAGGATTAAGGAAATTAATGAATTGATGACGTAAGGAATGGAGAATTTTGGAATTCCCTCAGCCTCACTGAAATCCTTTTATTCCAGGTTTCTTTGAGCTACGATGTGACTGCAAGCAGACTTAGCTTATGCTGTGTTGTTTATGAACACTTTTAAAACTTTTCTCTAAAAATAAATGTCACAGAAAACAATTACAGCAACTGCAGAAAATAAGCAAAGGAACAACACGGGACACAGGTCATTGCACGTGTGATTTGTTTCAGGGACACATCGAGGTAAAATAGATGGAGCATAGCCTTGGTATGACTCTGGCTGTTGGTATGAAGTCCCTCACAACTGCACACAACTGAAATCTTCACTAAGGCAGCAGCAGGACAAATTCTTGAAGACATTTGTAAGAGCTGTTTCAGATCATGTGCAGACCAGTCAAACCAGGACAGAGAAAACCATTTTCATCAATGAGCATTTTTTTCTTGTCTTGGTTTTTCTTTTTTGCTTGTTTATTTTGTGGTTTTGGGGGGTTTTTTTGTGTTTTTTTTCCTTTGTTTGGTTGGTTTGGGGTTTTTTGTTTGTTTTTTTGGTTTGTTTTTTTTTGTTGTTTTTGTGTTTTTGTTGTTGTTGTTGTTACTGGTTTTCTATTGGTTCGTTTGGGTTGAAAAGATGGTGATTTCAGACTGGGTATTGCCAGTTTCAGGATTTGAGAAGGCAGCAGGGAGCGGAGTTGTCAAGAGGCTTGTCTGCCTTCCTTGCACCATGGTCCATGCCACCCCACTGTGCACTTGGGGAGGGGTGTAGACATCCCATAACTTGTCAGGGGCTGCTGATAGGAAGGGATGTAAAGTTACCTGACATGTGAAGGCTACAGAAAGACTTGGATTACAAAGGATGCAGATAGCGTTGCAAGGGAGAGACAGAAAAAGTTCCAAAGGTGAATGTTTGGTTGTGGTTATGTTTTTATAACTGAACCCATTATCAAAGCCAACAGAATAGATGTTTATTATTTAGCTGTGGCTCTTGAAAGCCTCCAGGCTGCCTCACATTTCCTGCTTTAGGGAAGCTGAAGGATTTTGAACTCCATTATCAATATTTTTTACACCTTCCTATGCTCAGGACAAGTGTCCTTGAAAGGGCAGCAGCTTTGGATTGGGTGATTGTCATGTAGACAAGGATGTTTTCAAAATAAAGGCACACAATCCATTTGTAAATCTTCCAGAATATATGAAAGTCTAATCAGACTGAGTCAGACAGCCAAACTGTGGCGCATCTCATTTGAATTCTCTCTTCCCCCAGGCCTTGTCTACAGAAATATGCATACATTGTATTGGAAGTAGAAAGCATGAATGATAACAATACTCAGTCCTGAATGTATTGTAGTTTTAAATGCATCTAAGCATTTACCTTTTTTCTATACTGGCTGTAGCTGCACCAGCCCTATACAGTGCCTGTTGTTGTCACCAGCAATAAAGTGCTGGAGCAACACAGCCTTCCACTGCCCCACTTTTCCTGTTAGCAGTTGATGGTGTTTTCTGCTCTGATACAGCAATAAAACAGCAACACATATTGATTGATTTGGTAGATGAACAGGGATCTAGCGTGAGTAGCTCCTCCTTTTGGGAAGAGTGCTGTTGAGTACAAGGTGTTGGTTGTGTGGGTGTCATTTGTAGGCCTTCTCTTCATTCTGAGTGTTCTCTACCATGTTCACATGGTAATTTGCTGGTTATTAAGTGTACTGAGCTGCTGGCTGGTTTTAGTTTGCAGCATTCCCTTTCCCAGTCTGTATGTAAACAGCAATATTGAAATCAGTGTTCTTCCAGGCTGTCTGTCTTAACAGCACCTCTTTGGAATGTCTTTCTTCTCAATGATAAGCATTTCAGGAAAAGCTTTGCTACACAGGTAAGCAGCAAGGTGAGTGTTTCTGAGCAGTGCAGGTAATGGACTTCTACCACCCTCAGGGTAAGGGGCAGAGACGTCTCTGTGATGGCACTGCTGGCAACAGCAAATGTCATTTCTGTGGTCACGGTTTGGTGGGGGCAATGAGGAGACCTGATGTAGGTTGTCTGGGCTGTGGAGAGGGTGGGGAAAATGATCCTGATAGGGCTGTGAAAGTCTGTGGAAGAGAAGTTTCTTCCTTCCACTGTGGTTTGAGGCTGTAATTGCCTTGTAGAGGGGCTTCATGGAGGGCATCATTACCCTTCTTTGTCCAGGCCTTTTGACTGCAGATGGAATTCTCTGATGGGCAGGTACAGCTGCTTCTCTGCCAGCCCAGTCTCCTAAGCCATCCCCACAATTTAGAGACCGTGATACCTCTTCACATCATAATGTGGGATCTGAATGTGCAAGGACATTTGGTTCTGCTCTGTCTGCCCCCACTTGTACCTTTAGCTTGTGCTAAAAGCTCTGATCTGGTTGAAGAGTGGGGAGGCAGGACAAGGATGGATTCTCACATATGGCATCTCCTGCCCCTGGAGAGAGGAGCCCAGGCTGAATCAGATCTGCTGGCAGGACTTCTGATCCTGGGGGGGACCCACACTGGAACAGTTCATAAAGAACTGCAGCCCGTGGGAGGGCCCCACACTGGAGCAGTTCATGGAGAGCTGTGTCCCATGGGAGGGACCCCATGCTGGAGCAGGAGAAGTGTGTGAGGGGGAAGGAGAGTGATGAGCTGAGCAACCCCATTCCCCATTCCCCATTCCCCTGTGCTGTTCAGGGGCAGGAGGTGGAGGAATCAGAAGGGAATTGGAGCCCTCGACCCTGGAGCATTTCATTGTATTTTACTCCATGTCCAGCTGAGAGGGCGAGTGATGGACTGACTTTGTGGGCACCTGACATCCAGCCAGGGGCCACCCACCACACAGCTCTGCTGTGCTCTGTGATTGCTCTGTACAAATTGTTGCCAGTGTGGGCCTTTTTCCCCCTTTACTGCGCATTGCTTTTTTCTAAATTAATTAATACAGTTTCTTAAATTGGCGTATTATGTGATAGCCCAAGGAGCCAAAAAATAGTCACGACGAGGTTAATACTTTGATTTATTGCTTTGTCAGACACATCTCTGACCAGTGTATTTTTTGCTAGGATGGCTGGGTGATGGCTGAGGTTTTATCTCCCTTTTGGGGTCTGGGTTTTAACTTTGGTTTCTTTATGCTGACCTTACAAGTCAGTCTGTTGCTCATTTTCTTATTCAAGAGTCTATTTGGCCTCCCAAAGAATAGGAGATATTTGACAACTTTGCAATATTTATAGAATGGGAAAACATTGGTGCTAAATTTAGTAAGAGATGTGTTTTATGTTATTTTTTGACAAGTAAAAGTCCTTGAGTTGTGCTTTGCTCACTTCTCTGCTTGTTTGTCTCTTGCAGCAAGGAGGTGCCATTGCAAATCTCCCTTATAGAGATGACAGGAAGTTTGACTTGCTGCCATTAGGGTTAGAAAATAATTCCTAGGGAGTTTGAAAATAATTAGAAAAAGACAAAAAGGATTCTTTGAAAATAACTTTGAAATAAATGTTAAAACGAGGACTCAAAAGGAGATCAACTTTTAAGGGTGCTACATTTAATGTCTGAATTACTTGAAACTGCAATTTGCTTTTGTCAGAATCAAATATTCCAAGAAAATGGTACTCAGAGCTATTGTGCAAGATATTTTCTAAGTCCTTGTGATTCAAGTATAGAAAAAAATGTCAGGAAACATTACAATTTGTTCTCATCCTTTACTTTATTTTTCAAAATCCAAGATAATAAAGCCCTCAGTTCACATCTAGAAATACTTGAAATAATATGCTTTACAGGGGGGAAGCAGCCTGAGCATCAGTTAAGCTATTATTTTCACTAAACCAAATAATAGGCTTTAATAAAAAGCCTCTTCTCAGCTGTATTGTCCATTATTAACATGACTACATCAGTCCTGTAATATTCTTATTTGAAAGGACTCTTGATGGTGCTTTTCCCCTGGGAGAGCAGAGGTCTGTGTTAGTAGATGGTGCTGACTGACAATCCAGTGGTGCCTGCCCACAAAAATTCATGTTTTCCAGGACCAGCTTCCAGGCAGGAGGAAGCCTGGGACAGGTGATGCACGTGGGTCAGCCATCCCCATGTGAAGGACACAGCAACTTCAGTCAGCTAAAAATATTGGGTGCAGTGCACGTGAGATCACAAATGCTCTGGGTTCTCTGTGTATCGCTGGAGATTAAAGGAGAGTTTAGTACTCACCAAAGGGATCATTAGTGCCAGTATTGAACCAGAGTGGAAATCTATGCTGAATATTTTGAAGGCAAAACTTTTCGTTTTGTTTAACATTACTAACTCCACAGCACTTCAGGTGTTAAAGGGTAGTGCCTGCTGATTCTTTTCCTCTGAGTTCAGCATCCTGCAGATCAGAAACCTTCCTGAGTTTGTGCTCAAGTGCCCAGCAGCTTCCTTAAACCAACATATTTATTCCTTGTCGCTGGAAGAGAATGGAGCACAAGAGAAAGGGATTTTAATGAAATAAAAGAGCTACATGTCTGTCTTTCTTACCCTAAGGCCTTTGCCCCTTGGTACAGTCACAGAAGTTTTGCTTCTTCAGATCCTACAGTAGACTCAATGCCCTTTATTCTCTGTGGAGTTTCTTGAGGAGATTATTTTAGTCTATTTCAGGTTGTAACTGTTGCCATTGTTTTGGGTCACTTTGCTCCCAGAGTGGCAAAACCAGCCGTGTTAACATTGCTCCTTGTCTGTCACAGGCTGGAGATTATCCCATATATTACTCCACTTGATCTTATTTCAGTAGCTGCTGCTTTGTCCCTCAGAGTTATTTGCAGATACATCCTTCTCCACACCTGGCTGAGAGTGCAGTGTCAAAACTATGTCAATAACCTCTCAAACTGATGAAGTCAGTGTTGGGAGGAGTAAAGAAGAGCTAGAGCAGGAGTGAATACTGATGTCTTAGCGATCAAATCTCCTGTTTCCAGTATATAAATACACAATAAGTGTATTTAGTCACAGCTGTCCCAGGAAAGTGCAAGGATCTTTCAGTGATCCCTCACTCTGTTTAGCAGGACGCTGCTCATTTGAAGCCATAGTTTAAGTCAGCTGTCTCGTCATTAATTAGAAGAACATACAAATACACTAAACATTCAGATTACCCTCTACAATACAGTATCACAATAAGCAGTAATTGAAAGTTAACTGTGTCCTTTGCATCCCAGGCAAATTAACCTGAGTCTTCCTGTCACAGGGAGCCTGAGAAAGGACTACTCAGGGGCTCCACTGTGTGCTGATAAACACCCTGTCTCAAGGCATGGAGTTTCTTCCAGAGTGCTGTTTATGACATGTTTTCCCCTTAAGGAAATATCCCACAATAAACTGCTGAAAAATGTTACATTTTTGCAGCAACTGAGGAATTTTCAGAGTCTTTGGTAGTGGTGCCTCATCAGTGCATGGGTGGGTTTGAAAGCCACAGGGAGTTTTGTGTAAGGGATAATGTCTCCTACTAATGCAAATTTCAGATGAATTTCTGTAGTTGTTAGGTTTTTATATGTTGTGCTCTAACACCACTGAGCTACATGAGTGGAAGAAAAATGTTTTCTTTTCTTGTTTTTTTTTTTTTCCGGGTTTTTTTGTTTGTTTTGTTTTGTTTTGTTTTGTTTTTACGTGGGGTAACATACCTACTGTATTAAGGAGAATGGAGCCAGGTTAGACCTGAAGCTGAGACCACACAACCTGATCCCAGCTTCTCAGCCCTCTTCTTATGGGTCAAAACTGTAAGTGGACAGGCTGGTGCCTTCATCAGGTGCTGCTTGTTCTGTGGCCGTTCCTGCTGGCTTTTGGCTCCCTTAGGGAGCATGTTCCAGCACACAAAGGGCTGTGTTGGGTCCTGGGCATTTCATCATCTGGAACTGTGCTGGTCATTTTTCTACCAGGAAATAAATAAACAGATGGTCTTCTATGTGCCTGTACAGAGATTAAGCAACAATACAGTCATGGCATGAAATGTATGAAATGCTGTTTTCTTTCTATTTGTCCTGTCCTGAAAGGTTTAAAGACAGGATTTTCAGTATAGGATTGCCAGCTTTCTGGGTACTCCTTTGATAGAAAGTGTCCACAGCCAAGTTCACAGCTGAGTCCTTTGCCTGTAAAGTGAAGAGATTTATGGATTACGTTATGCTGCCTCTTAGCAAAGGGAAGTTATTGTCCCTTGTCTGAAAACCAAGTACATTTATTTCGGAAAACCCAGAGTCTCTCACTTCATATCCTCAGTATAAGTGTACTCTTAACTGCCCTCATGAAATAATGTGACAAGTAATTCCCAAGTAAACTTTTAATTTCATTAATTAACCGAAGAAAAGCAAATCCACTGGTAGAAGAACAGCCTTTTTCTGCATCATTTTGCACAACTGCTCTGTGAGTAGATGCAAAGAATGATTCAAATATCCCATGACTCTAACTCAATTTTTTCCTATTACCACTTTTCTGTAATAGCGATAATCATGTTACTTGATTAAAGAGAGGTTCAGCTCATTTCTTTCAGGAAGTTGATAAGATATTTAGAGCAAATCAGTTTTGTGCTGTTGGTATTTGGATGGAAGGGTTTGCTAAAACAAGCACCTCCCATGGCACCTCCTTTATGCACCACAGCATAAAGTAAGTGATAAAGCTCCGGGTGAAATTATAATTGTAAAGTGCTGTCCTGAGTAAAAAGGTTTTTCTGTCAGATTCTTTACCTGATGAAGGCCCCTGTGACACAGCAAAGTGGGTGCTACATGGTTTTTTAGGGTAAATCCTATGGAGTGCTTGCATGTGGTGGCAGATTTGTGGCTATGACATATCAGCCTTTCACACTGGAGAGACTTCTTCCAAACTCTTCCATTCATACCCTAAAGGTGAGGAAGGATTTCAATTGCCTCCTTTCCTTTAGCATCCACAGTTCTGGCAGAAGGGGAAGCACCAGGAGCAGACTGCAAGCTGGAGTGCTGGACAGCTGTGAGGCACCTTCCAGAGCCCATCCAAGTTCTTCCATTCAGCTGGAAATCCTTATGTGGCCCATGAAGTTTATAGAGTCTCTCAGCCTGTGCACTGATGGCACATCAAGCTTTCACAAGGCTGGAACTGCAGGCTTTATGTGGCTCACAGCCACTGTCAGTTGCAGTGTTAAAAGGCTCTGAGTTCTGTGAAAGCCTTGGTACAACTCTGACCATTAACAACACAGGTTTGCAAACCCTATTCAAAAGAAATATGAGGTGCTGTGAAACCTCCAGGCTCCACAGGAGCAGCCAGGAGAGACTTTTATGCAGTTATTTGCCAAATAACTCTGTGTTCATCTGCATACTGAAAGAACTGGAAGTGGTCTTCTGCCAAAGATGATTTGGAAGCCAACAGATCAATAAATGGTGCTCAGGTAAACACTCCAACCTAGTAATTTATTCCCTTCAAACGCTGACAATAAGGAATGTTCTAATAATTACTCAATGTCTTAGCCTCCAGAGAAGAAAACAATGGGCTGTAACCATAGTTAAATTTGCCTTCTGCAGCTATTTAGCACGTCTTTTAGGGAACAGCAAATTGGGTCTGGCACTGCATTTGTTTAAAGACTATGTACGAGCAGGTCCTTACTCCTGCCTGTCCTCTAAAGCCTCCTGGAGAACCGGCAGGGAATACCAGGGGTGTTAAATCATTACATCTATTCCTAAACACATTACACCTCTTTCTACAAGCTTTCCTCAGCTCCTGTTGGGTTGCTTGCTTTTAATTTTGAGTTCGTTTTGAGCTCCGGAATTTAATTTCTGGGTCTGTGTTTCCTTCAGCAAACAATGCACTGAAGCTGTGCTGGGAAACTGCTGCAGTTTCATCAAAGCAATTCTCCCTGTTTCTAATCCCAGCTGAACCAGAGCTTTGGAAAGCACTTCTGGCAGGTCATTTACCTTTAGTCTGTTGGAATTTTGTTCAAAAATGCATCGTGGTGCTTTTGCCTGTTTCTTTACCAAAATTGTTTGAGCCCTTTTTTCAAATTCATGGCAAATCAAGGGTCACTGGAAAGGTGCTTGTTTCAGTGGCATCCTTGATTGCCTTCTGTGATGTATATTAAGAAGCCCGAGTCTGTGTTGCATTATTTCTGCTCTTTTAGTGGACAATGGAAACTTTTATGGTAGAGTGGAAGAAAATGAGATTTCAAGGGAACAAAATGAATCCTGATTTCAGTACATGTTCTTGAAATACTTTGATATTTTTTCACAGCTCACTGATAATAAACACTACTGGTACAATCACTCCTGGGAGAGGAAAGATAGAAAAGTAAATTCAGGGTTTGAATCCAAACACATCTAAATATAAATTCGATCCCAACCAATGTCAGTTATTGCTTGATCATCCTTGTCCAGGCTGTTAAAATCAGTGGGCCTTCAGTCTTCTGATTTTATGATATACTATATTTAAGTCTAATTTATTTCCTTTAATCAGCTAGAAGTGTTATGAAGAATGTGTTACAACAAAGTATCATTTCCTTTTATTGGGCACTGATAAAAAAATAAAAAGAATAATAATCTAGGCAAGTATAATTTTTCTGAAAATCAGGGTTTTGACATGGCCAATACACGTTGGGAAGGATAAACTTTTAAATATGCAACAGTGAGACAGCAATTAATTTTGAGATTAATACAATTCCTAGTGATGACAGTGGTAATCTTTGGACTGATTTCATTATTCAGTGAGTTCAGTCTCCTGAGCAACACCATTTTAACTCATAAAAGTGTCCTGACTCATCTTTCCTGCCCAGATTTCCTGGGGTCTTTAAGGTGTTACAACTATCCAAACTTGGAATGATGTTTGAAATCCTGGTGATGGTTTTTAGGGTTTTTGTGCTTTGTTTTATTGTTTGTTTGTTCTGGTCTTGATATACTTCTGTGTGTTATTTTAGTCCTCATTGATAAACTTATTTATTTAAAAAAGTTTAAACTCTGAGGCTCTATCTTGTTAGATTATTGTTGTTATTATATGCATGGAGACAAGAGCTAGTCTGAATCACTGAATACTGAAAAAGGATTTAAAGACAATAGAGGGAGCAGAGGGGAACTCTGAGCACTTCCCATGGGGGAAATCCAGAAGGACCCCATGTGCCGGGAGCAGAGACATGAAAATACAGGCACATCACAAACTTCCTCTCAAGTTCCTTCCTTCCTCCAGTTGAGGTTTGATTTATTGATGTAGTGAATATTTATTTGCATTAAAATAAATTTGGACTCCTTAAGGCTTAGTCCTTGGGATGGAACAGTAGTATAGGGCAGGGGACATGATGGTGTCAGTGGAATTGTATTTGTAGTAGGGACAACACCTATTAATCCAATCCCTGCAATAAATTCAAATAACCGTGTCAGGGTATGTAAGTGTATCTATACATATAGGTATGTGTTCACCAGTGTAATTTTTCAGTTGCTCATGGTTTACCAAGTGGACTGTAATGCCTCACAAGTAACCTGAGGTATGTGTGCCTCGTAAAAAAAAAAGGCCAATTTTTAAAATGTGTTATTACCCAATATATTAAAGAGGCTTCTGGGGAGCAATGATACTCCACTGCATACAGAGTGTTTCAGTACTTAAAGAAAACTGGATGACCTATGGAAGGAAAAAACCCCCAATCCCATATCTAAGATTTCTGCTACTGGTCAGAGCTGGACTCAACGATCCTTGTGGGTCCCTTCCAACACAGGATATCCTATGGTTCAAGGTTCCTAGCCTTCTGCATATTGGATGAATTACTAGCACATGAAATGTGAAATGCCTTTAGTTTCTGCTAAAAAAATATGAAATATCTTTGAAATCAGTAAATATTTTGCATCCCCTATTTACGAATACTTCCCCTTTTGACAGGATAAGATTAACTGATGTCACTGATGCTTGGGAAATCTCTGGATATGTTCTCTGCTGAAAAGCACTGGGTCTGTCCCCCTCTGTGGCACCGTGGAGGGCTTCTCCTAAAAGACAAGGGTTGTCTCCTAAATGAAAAAGACATTGTTGTGCACAAACAACAAAACCAATTCCTGAGAGCTAAGCAGCTTATCAAAAAAAACATGTAGCTCTTGGCTTAAATTGTTCAGTGCCGCCTTATATTCTTTGGAGCAGTTCAGAAGGGAGCCATTTCCTCCTTGTTTTCTGAGTCCCTGAAGGTGGAGTAATGGATGAGAATGAAAACATTTTGATGGTAAGAGGTTTACAATGGGATCATTGTCAGATTGGTACCTCGAGGGCTCTATTGGGGGCCATTGTCATGGCTGTCTCCTCTCTGCTAATGAGTGGATCCGGCTCTCACCGAGGTAGCGAGAGACATCAGTGTAGCCACCCAAGAGCCAGCAGTGGCTCATCTTTCTTGTCAGCCTCCTGTACTCACTGTGACAAAGTGAAAGGCTTTGGAAAAACCAGACTCATTCAGTGTAATTGAACTAAATGGATAATAGGACACTTATTAGGGCATTAAACAGAAGAATACTCTTCGCTGGCTTTTGCAAAGACTGCAGCTCTTTGTCATTTGATAATAGACATTCACTTAGGAGTCTATTCTTTTTTGTGTGCATTGGGATTTTTAAGATATCTTACTCCCATCAATATTAATGGGAGTTGTGCAAGTAAACTCTGGGAATTCAGAAAAATAAAAAATGAGACCTTTGTGTTTCCAGCAACCAAAAGCCTCAAATAACTCAGAATTTCTAATTGTTGCTTTTATGGGACTATCTTGGATGGGAAAAAGAGTTTGAAGTATAATTAAAAGCCACACATTTAAGAACAAATTCTGCAGTCCCAGCTAAGCCTTGCTACTAACCTGCCCTTCAGACAACCTACATCTGCCCAGTTATGCCAGATTTTCGTGGAGTAAAAGGGAACTCAGGATAAAGCAGTATGATCCTCCTGCTTCCCGGTCTGAAACTTTCATATATATTTGTATAGGATTATCTTCTTGTTCTGTTGGCATCATTGAGAAATATACTCTTCAACATGAAGAATCAGAGGTGTGTTTTAATTCACACCTGACGAATCTGAAAATACTGGTAAGATTGGTGTTTTCACCTTTCCAGTTCAGCTCTGCATAGGTTCAGTAACACCCAGTTTACAGCTTATGTGTGTCTTTTGTGCTCCAAAGACTTTGCAAATATTAAACCAGATTCTCTTGTAATTTAGTCGGTGCTTTGGCATAGCCCAGAGCTAGGTGTGACACCATTAGAGTTCAAACACTTGTAAATTAGCTAAAGCCAGGAAGAGGTTAGCATTTATCTTATGCAGAAGTTCATGTCAAAACTTACATGACGAGACCAACCTTGCAGTAAAAGAATCCCAACTTCCAGTGTTTCTTCGCCCGGCCATTCCTTGTTTTGCAGGTGGAAAAACTGCAGGAGGGACGTGGCTGTAAATTGCTGCAGTCCGGAAAGTGAGTGGAAGTGAAGAGCAAAATTAACATTCAGGTACCACTGCAGCATCTCGCAGTCTTTCACAGTAACTTGTTTCTTGTGAACCCAGCTGGCAATTTAAATGAAAGTACTGGAGTAAGGAAGGAACCAGGAAAAAGGACAGGTAGTGCAGCTCTGCATTCTCATTTTAGTAATATGTGGAGAGAGAGACTTGCCTGGTATGGGGTGCAGCCCCTGTTTTGCCACCTCAGTTATTGCAGCTGGCTGCAGAACTGTCCTATTTATTTGTCCCTCCTGTTTTCCTTATGAAGCTGTGTCATACTTTGAGCATTTCCTTCCTCCTTCTGAAGGAGTAGGATTTTCCCCCAAGGTATTTTCCTGTATGGATCAGTACCCACCCTCCACAGCTGCAGGAAACTTCAGTCCTTTGGGGTTACACGTGGCTGTGCTAATGGTGGGAACAAACCGGGTTAGTTTTTCAATTAGTTGTTTACACTTGTCTCAACTAAACAATCCCTGTGTTTGAAAAAAAATAAATTACTTAGGGAAGCAGCTCAATGTACACTTATTAGGCCCAGTTCTCACCTCGTTTACCTTTATGTAATCAGAAACAAACTCATCTAACACAGAACAGAGTTACATCACAGTAGAACCAGGCTGCTAGGAGAAACCAGCCCATTACATTTGGGATGTTATATTTTCTCAAAGACAGGAGTTCGCCTAATAAAGCTGCTGCCGTGTAGCTGGACTTGATGCTTCAGGAAGACCTTCAGCGAGATGACCGCCTTTAGATTCGGATTTGAACGGAGATCTCCCTTCACTTTTCCCTGCCTGGGAACATTTCGGGTGCATTCCACTAGATGGCTACAGGGAAAGCAGTTTGGCAGGGAGCAGAGGCGCTCAGGGAAACCCGCCTGGCATCGCGCTTGGCTCTTCTTGGCGAGTTCTCTCGCTGGTTGTGTGATGCAACTCAGGCCAAAAAGTGCTGTTCTGGGGGCTGGCAAAGGTCACTGCCTTGCTGGAGCCTACAGCAAGCTGACCAGGCTGGTGCGTTTGTCCCTGGGCTGGTTCAGTGCCCCTGGCTGTGCCCAGCTACAGGTTTATCCCCAGTGCCGGGTGCCCTGCGCCTTCACACGGGCCCTGTCACACGGCAGGTGTCAAACCAGGTGTGTCCTCAGGGTGCGACACACAGGGTGTTTGGTTAACCCGAACCTGTGCCTGGTCACCTGCTGCACCACCCTGAGCCACAGCAGGGGTGGACCCCCAAAAAAACATCACCTTGTTTTCCCCAGATTAGCCTGAGCACCCTCTCCCAGCCTTGCCCCCACTGTGGGAGGGCAGAGGGTACCTGCTCCACTACAGAAACCTGCCAGCACCACACTCTGTTGCCAATGCTGCCTGCACATGTGTGAAGTGGGAGAGTGAACTTAACCCTAGGGAAGCATTTGGAGTTATATGGCAGTGGTGGTTTTGGTCTTGGGGTAAAAGCCCAAGGCTACTGCCTTGCTGTTCCTTTGTTTTCTGGAACCAGCTTAACCCTAAGGGCACAAGTACTGGGGAGTCTGAACTGGACCAGTGAGATGCAGCAGGTAAGATTTCTGTTGTTTATTTTAACCAACAGCCCTGCATGGAAAATTTCTCTTCATTGTTTATTGTTGTGGTTTTCTTTATTGGACTGCAGCATGTGATGGGAAAATCATTATTTGCATTTCATAAATTAGGAAAACAGAAGTATTTCCCAGTGATGGGACTTCCTCAAAGCCTTCTGTGGCAGACCTGTGAAGAATGGAGATAAAAATGCCAAAAACTGTGAAATGGGGAGACCCAGCCACCATGTCCCGAGGGGTTTGGTGTGGAGGTTTGTCTGGAAGGACAATTAATACATTTAATCCAACTAATACAATTAGAATTGTAACTAATGTTAGTGGAAAAGTTCCTACTGACTTCTTCACTGGCTTTACTTGTGCAGCACAGGTGCAAATACGCAGACACTCTAGAGAAGGGGCTTTTTAAAGCCCTTTTCATACCTGAACATCGTACTGAATCTGGAATTGCTGTCCAAAAAGCAAAGAATGCAAATAGTAACCCAAAAATAAATTAAGCTAAGGCAATGGATACTGTATAGTAAACAAAATAACACTGAAGTAATGGAAAAATCCTATTTATGATCCACTTTTTCATATAATATTTTAAATCAACACAGTCAGATAGAAGTCCTTAATGAAAGTTCTACTCACATATCAGTCTTAATTCTGACTTACGTCAACCAAGCTTTGGCAATAGCATAGAGCATGACTCTTCTTTGTCCATTGCCCTTTCTGGCTGCAACAACAGATCTGAAACTCTCCTCACAACCCCAACTTTTAGTTGGTTTTGTGAATTTATTCCTCCTCCCCCAAAGTATCTCTGCACTCTGCACTTTCTGCATCTCTGAATATTGCAATTTCTATTGTGTTTTAGGTATGAGTCTCAGTCAGGATACAATCCTCTGTGTTCTTTTGCTGTAAATTAGTGCAGTATTTTGTGTGGGAGCATATGTAGGTGTAGAGATAGAAATAGTCATCCTTAAAGTTCACAAAACGTGTGTAAGTCAGACTTTCCTACAGTCTAATTTTAATATATTTATGAAGGACAAACCCACTGTTTTTCTTGCAGCCTCAATTATGCTGTGTGGGAATGTAGTTCTGCTGTTCCAGTGGTTTCTGATATACCCATTGCTTTAATGAAACTGTTCTGTAGCCTCCATCCAGCTGGGCAGTAAGGGTGGAACAGAGCAGTGTCTGTGCATCACCCAGTTCTGTGAGCCCTGAAATCCTGGGTGTTGGAAACTCAGGGTCAGGGTTAAGGTAGTTCTTGCACCAGTTCCAATCCCTGCTCGTCTGCTATCCATGTCTGGGCTCCACACAACCAGTGCGTGTCCTGGGACAGTGCCCACACTCTAGCAGCTGTATTTCTCCCCCCTTCACCAGGACAGCTGAGCCTTGCTGCTGTCCTGCACACCAGTGTAATGCCAGTGGCCCAAGAGCCTGTTTTTACCCCAATTTGTCTCTTCGGGCTTGTCAACAACAGAGAGCTCTGTGTGGTCAACCCCTGCATCACTTTGTACCAGCTGCCATTTAAGAGCAACTCCCCTGTTAATTCCAAGGGCAGCCTCACCCTCCTGTGAAGATACTCCTTAGAACATGGATTGATATCTATCTTTAGGAACCAAGTGTGGAAAACAAGACACAAATTGTACTTCATGTGTAATTTAAAGTCAGTATTTCAAGGAATAACTGTGTTTATGGATGGGACTCTGTTTACATGCAGGAACACTGTGAAGAATCGAATATTCTAATATTGTATAAATTGTGGCATCTCTAGTGTTTGTAAGTGTTATCCTGGGGATCTTGGTTGTACTTGTGAGGCACCACATAAATGCATAGGGTTAACTCAGTCCTCATCTCATGATGTCCAACTCTTTAACTGGGTTCTCCAATTCTTGCACTTAGAAGAGAGTTGAAGGTTTCTGTCAGGTGAATTGTTTCCATGTGCATTGACACTGGATATATAAATCAGTAAACAGGAGAGGAAAACAAAGGGGCCCTGGAGTAAGGGGGTTTTACTGGAGGGTTATAGCCTAGGGACTTGGCTTTCATTCCATCATTTCCTTTGGAAATCCCTACACCTCACTTTGCCTCAGCTGCTCCATCTATATCCGCATGCCTCTTAAGCCCCTTCAGAATCAGGTTATGATAGTCTGAGTGTGGGGTTTTGATGCTGAACACACAGCGATGCTGCTAGACATTAAAATCATTTTGTTCACCTTACCAGTTCATCTTGGAATTACTGGCATGGTAAATCAGTTTATCCCGTGACTAATTTGCAATAGCTGGAACCGAAACTTGTAAATTGTTCCTTTTGCAGCTCTGACTCCTAAAGACCCTAAATGCACAATGACTGTACCTACATTTCAGATCAATATTGATCAGCAGCAGCAAGGCTGGGAGCTAAAATGCTCTTGTCCATTATGCTGAGACAGTAACTAGAACAAAAACTCAGCTTTAAATAAACCACCGCCCAGGCAAAAATCTGACTGTGAGTAAGTCTCAGTTGTGTCGTGCAGGGGAGCTGCTGGGGAGAAATGGGAATGCAATCAGGAGCTGCACAAAGTATATCAGGGGATACTGCCCAGGCATCCAGTTTTCTCTTCACTTGTTGCAGCTCTGAGCAGAATCACAGTCTGCATGTAGGTGTGGAAAAAACAGCACAACAAGGAAACCTACAGAGATGAAACAGGGAAACTCACCCGAGCCTGAACGTTCGGAGGGAGCTCCCCTGGCAATGCCACGCTCCCTGTGAGCTCAGGAGCCAGAGCCCAGCCGGCGTATTTCAGCGCCACGTGAAGTTCGGATGCTCTTTCAACAGGCTCTTGCTGTTCGGAGAGCCCCCTTCCCAGCGCTTGCCTCCTGATTAGTTACATTTGACAAGCAGCTTTCCTTCCTATTTGAGTGGCTTTTCATCAGCTTAGTGTCTGTCCCTCGTGTTACTGCTCTGTTATGTTTTGATAACTTCATTTCTTTAGCCTGCCTAGTCCCCTTGTTCTGCGTCCAAGTGCTCTGTTTCCCAAATTCCTTCTCAATCCATCTTGCAGCACCAGTGAAATGCTTTCGTTTCCTTTCCAGGGCTGCTCTGTGTTCACTAAAGGAGCCTCTGAACACATTCTCTCTTGTATCAGTTGCTGAAATTTAAGTTGATTATTCTGCACCCAAGAGAGGGGAAAACAGAAATGGGTAGGATTTTTTGCGTCTTCTGAAAAGTTTAGTTTGAATATCAATTTTATGCAATTTTGTCCTAATTTATCTGAGACTGCAAGTCCCACTTTTGCTTCTTTCTGATGTTGCTAATTCTCAGCACGGGCTGCAGTGAGGCTGATAGTGTACAGTTTGACTAGAAACCAGAATTCTCTGCAGTAAAATCTCCAGCTTATCATATTCAAAGATAAGAAGGTAAGTTGTAAAGTTTAAAGAATTTTTCCAAATTCATAGTGAAATAAAGCTGTGGTGGAAGAGCATAAAACACATGAAGATAATTCAGTACTTAATATTATTCATCCCTCTGGATGAAATTTATTCACGAGGTTTAGATCTAAATGCCATCCTCTCTGGGATGGGGTAGGTCAGCTCTTTTCCTGTGATGCAATAATACATAATGATGAAAAAGCCTTTCCCATCCAAATGAATTTGGATAATTATTCCAGTTGCCACGTACCCGGCAGTGTACATTTCTGTGATTCAATCCAGGTTCAAATTCCCAGAGCAGATGAAAATGGATTAACACACAGACCTGCAGACACACACACGTGCTACAAAGGCTAGAGCTCTGCAAATAACTTGTTTCCTTATCAAAGTGCCAACAAGCTATAAAATAGAATAGTTTGGAGTCAAAGAAATCAAAACAATGTTAATGCCAGGATGGCACTAATTGTCTTCCAGGGTAAGAGGAGATATTTTAGTCAAAACAATATAAAACATTTACACATGACCTCGTGTCTTCATGATTAAATTTACCTCCAAAAAAAACCTGTAAAACCAGTCAGAACTGATTAAAGGAAATTGTATTAGGAATTTGTTCTGACTAAAACAACTTAATTACAATCAGCATTTCAGTCAATGTGAACTTTTTTTCTTAAATGAAGAATTAGTAAAAATAATGCACTCTGTTCACGTTGCAATCACATTGCAAAACACGACCCTTTGAAAGGGAAGAGCTGCTGTGTGATCAAATAAAAATAATGCAATAGGCAGCAATGTAAGTGCAAGTGTAGGCACTCTAAATTGATTTAGGTTGACAAAAGGAAGAAACAAATGCTTGGTTCACTTGAAAAACAGGTTCTGCGTATTTTCTTCTTGAGGAGAAAATTATATCTATTAAATTTTAAACTTGTTTCATGTTGCAGAGTTCAAAATGTGTCCTTACATTCAAGGGATGGAGAAATAGACAGGTTTCTTTCCATATCTTTATGGAAATAGTCATTCAATAACAATCACAGAATCATGGAATGGCTTGTGTTGGGAGGGACCTCAAAGACCATCTGGTTTCAAGCAGAAGAATGGAGTTTAGTGTAGAGTTTTGGGGAAATAAGAGTACTGATATTCATCTCAACATTGTAAATAACCTCTTTTCAAGCAGGTATAAGTTCAGCACAGATTATTGAGCTAATAACAAAATAATTGTTAGTTTACAGCTACTTTGGGGATTAAAAAAAAAAGGAAAAAAAAGGCAAATACCTTTTGGTAGAAAGTTTTCAGAGAAAAATTCAATGTTTCCCTTTTTGATAAAGTTACACACTCCACAAAGCAAATCGTACTTGAGACCAAATTTCTTGCTGAAAACTTGCTGTGATTATAGTTTCTTGAGAGTTCCTACCTGTTTTGGTTGAAATAGCTGTATTCAAAATATGTGAGCCAGTAAAAAACCCAAAAATTTTGACAACGTAAAAAACACTGAAAGATGTTGATTTACAAAAAATTGTATAAAATCCTCTTCCTTTGAAAAATTATGGCCAGCTGTATTTAGTACCCTTTAATTATACATTTGATCCAGAATGTCATTCATCCCGCTTTCCCCAGCTGATTTCTCACTGAGCAGCTCCCTGGTAACTGGGTCAGCTTTATATTTGGTGTGACTTGAAAGAGAGAGGAAGTTCTGCACCCTAAGGAAAATTCGGAATATATTTGGGTTTGGCCGTGAGAAGACGTTCGAAGTGAAGGAAGGGAGTGTGGAAACATATAAAAAATTATGTTTTGTGGAAGAGTTTATATAGGACAAGACAAAATGATGTTTTCATTGCCACAGTTACTCTGTGTGTCAACACTCTTCGTTTTGGGTGAAGAAACGTCCTACTGTTGGCAACTTTTGGAAATGTATTCCAATACTTGGGCAGCGTTCAGGGAAAATTCAATGCCAAGAAAAAGGATGTGACAAACTGTAGTCTGCTGCCTTGAAATTCACCCTCCAGTGCCCAAGATTTGTAAACTTTCACACCAGAGCCTTGTCTGCATCAGCAAGGAGGAAGATCCCTCTGCAAGACAGTGTAACCTCTTCTCACAGCTGGCCACAGGAAAACAAAACAAAATGATGGTGCTGACAGGGTTCAGCAAGACAAACAGCAAAGCAAAAGTCAGGGAGATCTAATTCCACCATTTTTGATGGGCTATTCATTTATTCTTTCATTTTAAGCTTTGCCTGTGCGGGAATCAAATACATTTAAAATAAGGAAACAAGTATTGAAACCTTATAAACACGATAGTGTGCAGAGATTTGACCTTTTCCCTCTTCCCTTATACCCTCAAATTGTTTTCACTGCAGTGTGCACCTGAGGACTGTCAAGTGGCAGGGCCCCAGGCATTATTTTGGAGAATACTGTCAGAAGCATGAAGGTTTATAACCTGATCTGTGAACTCGAGTAAACACTGTTCTCACTGGGGTGGGCTGGGAGCTGGTTGAGTACAACCTGGTTTAGGGCACATTTGAGGAGCTTGTAACTTCCCAGAGCTGCAGGACTTTCCTGCGATCACGGGACTTGGTGAAGTCTTTGCTCTTGGGAGAGGCTTTCATGCTTCTGACTTCAGCTGGGTGCTGGTGCCATGCTGATCCCACCAGGGCTCGTCTCACCACAGCAGCAGAACATTTCTCTTCTGTGATTATCTTTGTCTTCATCAGTTCAGTCTTATTAAGTTTATTCTGGCTTGTGAGTGTTCATTAAGCCTTAGCTGACTGCTTTGAGAGGTAAAAATTATTTTTCTTTCTCATGTGGAAAGGGCCTCTTTCTTGAGAGGTGAAGTGTCTGCTGCTCCTGGTCGCTGGGGATTTCATGGGTGGTCACTTCTGCCCTCTCAAAACAGACCAAGACAGTTCAGCTGAACTGCAAGAAGGGATGGGAACTAAACCCAAAAAATGCAACAAACCCACAAAAACTGTAAGGGAGAGGGAAATGTTTGGGTGATGTTGGTCCCAAAGCACCTTAGTTTGGAGAGTTGTGGTGCTGCCATTTGTGCCCACTTACATGAGCTGGATGGCACTGCTGCAGAACATATGAAGCAGCTGTCTCAGATATTTATAAAAGTGCCACTTTTGGAAAAGTGTGATTAGTTGCTTATGGCTTTTTTGGAAGCAGAAAGGCTGGATATGAGTCACTGGCTGGGCTGTCCCAGTCCTGCAGGTGCTCTGGTCTGGACATGGGATATTTTCTGTCTCTGCTCTGAGGGAAGGCTTTGCTGAAAGACTCTCCAAAAGTCCTGTCTGCTGGGATGGCTTCGCTCTGGGGCCCTGTGTCAATGGCAGGCCACATCTTTTCCCGTTGTTTTATTTACAGGAAGAGTTCCATTGGGCTGGAATGAAATGAAACAAATGCCAACAGCCTGCATCCAGTCTGAGCCTGATAACCGGAATGGTAAAATTCACCCGAAACACTTGGAGTTTGGCAAAGTCATAAGGAGAGAAAACGGGTCTCGCAGTATCAAATATCAACTGGAAATGAGGCAGCACTGTCAGCTCCACCTACAAAGTCACCAGGTCACTGAGTCAGCAGAGGGTGAAAAGAGAAATGCAGAACAAAATCTATTACCAAAGAAAGAACTTGTGTGGCTTGGAAAAGTAGCAAGTCCTTGGGCAGCTTCGGAGTCTGAGGAGATAATGTGCTGGGTTCTTCTCTCTTTTGCTGGCTGTATTACAGAGCTGAGAGAAAATTGATTTTTCATGCAAAATATTGAGTTGCTGCTCACTTGTAATTTAATTTATTATTTTTATACTCTGCACATAATTTGTTAGGGCTTTCTCCTATCTCTGTAACATTGTTGGAAAGGTAATCTGGAGCGGTTTGCCAGCAGTATTAATTTGCTGTGTTACAGGCATTTCTTTTCTCATCACTGCTGTTTCCAGCCATGAAATGGCAGTGGCTGTGTTGGCAGCCACAGCATCCCCAGACTGAGCATTGGGCAAAACTGGGGCTGGGGCCTTTGCTTTTTATGTTGCTCATCTGTTGCCATTTCCCTTTTGCCCTGGTTCTTGGTGCTTCCCTCCTGCCTCCCGCCTCCTTTTTCTGCCCTGTATTTGTTCTGGGAACTAAGGAATGCAGGGCTGAAAGAGAGCAAAATTTCCAATGTTTTCTATGCTTTTGAATGGCTTGAAGAGGAGTTACAGCCAGCATGGGCTTCACGAGGTCAAAAAGAGCTCTCAACCACAACTTCACTTTGTAGGAACATCATCTCTTCCCCCTCAATCTCATAGACTATTATTTTTGTTTTATAGTTCTTTTCCTAAAAATGCTAAACCAAGTTAAACCTAGCTATGACCTGAGTTATGCCAAGTGAAATTTGACTGGGTTTTTCTCACCTTTTTCCTTTGCTCAGTCTTATTTTAATTACTGTGTAGTTCAAATACACTCCCTGCTCCAGATTTTTTCCGGTGTATGAACAGAAAGGTGTCCACCAAGAGGGTGTTATGGTTGAGAGCCTGTAGGTAGAAATGAGTAACACTCATTTCAGTAGCCAGACATCTCGAAGAAACGGTTTTATTCTCAGTCCCCATATATGGCCAAGCACCCCTTTGCCAGTGAACCTCTGCTACCCAGCAGACCTCAGGCAGGAAGGAACAATGTGTCTCTTGCTTTCACAAAAGACTTTTTCCTACAGCCTGGAAGTACTGGAGAGCAGCCAGTTGTGTTGGAGCCACTATATTAACTGCTAAGATTACACTCTGGGGAGAGCTGCATGTGCACAGAGGAAAACAACCAACAATTTAGGACAAAATGCCAGTCTTTAGTCAAACCTAACGAAGCCAGGATTGCACAGAGAGGGCTTTTTCCTTTATTTGTGCAAACTGAATTTATGTGCACCTATTCAGAAGGTCTAATTCCTGCAATAAATACTAAGGAATATCTGCAATAACTTGCAGCGTGGGGTTGGATCTGAGAAGGTGACTCAGTACGCAGAAGGGCAGGGAACAGCATTTCCTTTCTTCAAAGAAATGGTTGAATTCAGTATAAATAAGACAGATGTGGGGGGCAAAAATTCTCCTGGTACACATCTGTCATGTGAACCAGCAGCTGTGGCCTTCCTCTTTGCAGGGGAGTGATGTGGTGGTACTGGGTGTGCCACTCAAACAGGGGCACACCTTGGCACTGAGGTGAGAGCTGCAAAACACCTGGGGTCACTGGTTTGCGCTCATCACTCTATTTACTACTCTTCTGGCATTGTCAGTTCCTAGAAAGAGTAATTCCAGCAAAGAAAATGGTTGTCTCTAAGTTAAGAGGGTACTTCTCCCGTCAAGCAAGATATTTGCCATTTTTTGTGACATTACAAACAACTGTATTTAAAAGAATGGCACAAAGGTTACAAAGTAAATCGTAAAAAGGTTGTGAAATGTCAGTATTAAGGCTGTTCTTTCCTACTGAAATAGCAAGCTGTTATTTGGGTGGGAGGGTCAGGAAGGGAAATGAAGTTTCTGTGGATCCCTGCCATGAGGGACTACAGCAGCTCTAGGTTCTCCATCTCCATGTTTGGGGCCCCGGAGCAGGGAAGAACCCTGTGGAAAGGGGTCTCCCTGCTGACAGAGAGGGCTGTTTTTTTCAGGCAAGTGTCTCCAGCTCTTGATCTGCAGAAAATCCACATTTTGTGTGTGCAGAGGGCAACCTCCTGTCCATCTGTGCACCATTTCACTCTTCCCTTTGGAAGTCAGCATTTCAGACTGTCAGAACAAGGTCTCCATTGCAGGGGAGGTGATCATAAATTAGCATTCCCAAATTTCTCTGGAGACTGAAATCAGGATCTATTGACTGAGATAAAGAGGAGGTCAATGCATTTGATACCAGGCAGAAAAGAAGTCCAATATCTGGATGATGGTTACTAAGCACTTTTAGGTGTTGTGCCTTCAGGATGCTAAGGGTTTGGTAGTGTGGAATTCACCAGCCAGGTCCACGATTTGCCCCAAGATCTGTCAGGGAATTAATTTGTCATGGTTTCTGTGTCCTCTTTTTTCATTGTAGGTAAAGCCTACAGGCTTCTAGGGTGAATCAGCCCTGCCAGGAGCTGAAAGGAGAACTGCTTTCAAACTCTGAGAGCCATCGCTTCCAGTCATCTGAAATCCCTTTCCTCCTGAAATAAGAGCATTATATTTTAAAACTGTGGCTTTCAGTCTGGAGGGATAAGTGAAACTGCTGACAGTCACTCCTCCAGTAGCTGTCACTGAGCACAGCTGGGTGGGTGCTGGAAGGTAACTGGTGCCAGCCCGAGACCCATAGCAGTGCAAGCCTGGGAGGAGAGGGCAGGAGAGGAATACAGATACCTTTTGGGCTTTTCCCACAGAAAGCTAATGAGACAGAAAGTGTAAAATCACACAGGACAAGACTTCATCATGAAACAAAGGACTGGCCAACAAATGTGGTGTTGCTAGGGTGTTATAGCACCGAGCCCCCTCTGTCTCTCAGGAAATAATATTGAGGGGAATCTAATTTCACCTGTTCCATGGGATTCATCAACCCTAAAGTAAACTTTCAGTTTATTTTGTTGTAACCTCTCCTGGTCACATCGTTTCAGAGTGCAGCTATTCTGGAAGCATTTAGCTGGAATTTTGTCCACAAGCCATTACTATAGTTATTACATTTTTGTTTTTAATATTCAAGAGAAATTAATGAAACCTCCATCACTCTCCATATTCTCCATCTTGCTCAAGACTGATTACCTCTCTTTTGGGCGTTAAACTTTTCTTCCCCGAGCAAAATGTTGTTGAGTGTTTCTGTATAAAGCACTATGGTCCTCAGGTGGAACGTCTGCTTTTTCCCCCCTTTTACTGCATGATTGTTGGCTTAAAGCTCCTCTCCCATGCAAGCTCATCCTGAGGACTATGGGAATGACAGATGGCATGTAGCAGTTCCCATGGTAATTAGTCCTGGTTAGGGGGAATTTCATTTCTAACTGTTCAGAGAAAAAGGTGTGGTAGATGCTGAGGACTAACAGTGCTTGCCATTGTGGAATGTGAATAATGAGTCCAGAATTAAATCTGAAGGAAATCTTGGTGATCATGGGAAGGGCCTGCAACTGTGGCCAATGGTAGCAGGGCTATTGACACTCCCCATGTGGGATGGGCAGTATCAGGGGGTGAGGCTGGGCAGGCATAAAGGATGGATCTGCACCCAGGACGGTGTGATGATCCTGAGTGTGTGCCCAGACTGGGGACAAGGCTGTGCAGCCCTGTGGAAATGGGTCTGGAGGGCCTGGCTGAGGGGTAGTTCAGTGTGAGTTCACCATGTGCTCTGGTGGCCAAGAGGGTCAGGCTGGGGTGCATTTGGCACAGCACAGCAGCTCATCAGGGGAAAGAGCTGATGGACCCAGCGCTGGTGCAGCCTCAGCTCCAGCTGCGGGCCAGTTTGGGTTCCACAGTACAAGAAGAATGTTAAAACATTAGGATGTGTCCCAAGGATGACAACAAAGATGGTGAAAGGACTAGGGAAAGACTTAGGAGGAGTGGCTGAGGATGCCAGGTTTGCTCAGCTTAGAGGGGGGGTGGCTGAGGGGTGACCCCACTGCTGTCTACAACCTCTTCATGAGTGGGGAGGAGAGGGAGGTGAGGGGCTCTTCCTTCTGCTGTCTGGAGGGCATGAGGGAGTGGTTAAGGCTGCATCAGAGAAAGTCTGGATTGGATATTAGGAAAAAGTTCCATACAATTCATGTGTCCAGTTATTTGTGGCTGATCTCCTTCTGCCTGTGCTGTTACAGCAGGGCTCAGAGAGAATGTGGAGGGGGCAAACCAGGGCACTGTCCTGCCTGCCCATGGGAACTCTCCCAGGGTAGCTGCATTCCTTCCCTCTTGCTGTCCTTCTGTGTTCCCCCTGCCCTGTCCCCACGTGCCCCCACTTTGGCTCCATTGCTGAGACACCATCACTGGGAGAGATGCAATAGTGTTCTTTATCCATTTAGAGTTTTCATCACAGGGGCTTAAAGGGTGATCCACAAACTTTCTCTCCTGTCTCTCTCTTGCTATTTTTACAAGTTTTTTCCCTGTCTTTCTGTGTAATGAAAGCTCCTGAGTGATGTGGTGCTCAGTTTGGGTCAGTGTGGTGGCTGCAGTTTGCCAGCCCGCAGGTGATGTTCTCAGAGCTGTGCTTTTCTTCTGAGGAGCTCAACGTGAGGGGAGAGCTGTTCTTTGAGCTTCAGGGGCTGCAGAACCTACAGGGAGGATGGCTGGGAGCTGCCTGCAAATTCAGCTGCACAAAAAAGAGGTGTGAAAAAGAAGCACAACCAAAAAAAGCCACCACATCCAAGACTATTTCTGTACCCATGCTGCTTTTCCGTGGCATCCATGCTGCCCAATGATACTAAAAGCACTCATCTGAGAACAGAAAGTTGGGGAAAGGTGGGTTATTTGCTTGCTGTCTTCACTAGAAGCTCCTTTCTGGGCTTGCAGGACTTTGAAGGGATAGTTCCTACAAGGCAGGGAAAGCTTAGTGTGGAATAAAGCGGGCAGTGGGTGTGCATAATCTGGCTGCAAAGGCTTGGCCAAAAGCTTATGCCAGATAGACCAAGCACCAAAAGGAAACACACACCTACTCCAAAAATAGCCTCTGCTGTGCTAAAGACATCTCCAGCCCTGATGGGTTTGGCTGTATTCCCTGGAATGCCCCGGCCCACTGCGTGGTGGGGCCAGTTGCTGCAGACAGCAGCTCTGAAGTGCCTCAGCAGATCTCAACAGCAAAAATCTAATTATGTGTTATTCAATCATGCAATAACTTGCTTGCATATGAACAAATGATGAAGCACAAATGACCAAACTAATAAGTCAGAGGAAGTGTTTTGCTGAACCTTTTTGAGGAGAACGACTAATGTTAATTTTCTCCTTACTGTATTTCTGCTAGTTTTTATTGTTATCACTTACATCTGAATGCTTCAGTGCCCATGTTATTTCACTACTTGTATTTTTGAAAGAAGAATGACTATCATTTTCCAAATTATATTCCATGACAAATGAAGAGAAAAGGCACCTCTATATGATTTGACTGAAGAAAACCAAATCTTTTTTTCAGATGATCTCTCCCTTTAAAATAAAATTGCATTTCCCGAAGTTCAGACCTCATTGACACCTCAGGCTATAAACTACCTGCACAACACAACCCCATTAATTTCATACAGCCTTCTTCCCAGAACATACAGAAGCAAACACATATGTAGGTTTGCCTGGCTGCCATCTCCTGCTGATGGGAATCCTCAGGTTGCTCATGAAGCTGCAGCTCTTGGAAGAAGGTGATTACAACCCTTAGGAATCCAGAGGGGGGAAACCCAACCTCCCCAAACCAAACAGCCAAAACAACAGCAGAACTCCAGGTTTTTTTAAATTTAATTTCACCTTACGGAGACTTAAGAAGAGGTGATAAAACTCGCTGAGTGACTGTCAGCAGTGCACATGAGAGTGCTCACACTGACCCTTGGGGTTCACTTGATAATGTTATTGAATTAAGACCCGTCTCACTGGCTTCGCAAGTTTGCTCCGTTTCCTCACTGAGTCTGAGCAAAAGTATTGGCATAGAGATTTAAATCCTCGTCGTGTTTCATCCATGTTTTAACATCAGAACAGCGGCTGAAATCCCTGTTTCATTTGCTTTAATTGGTGCTGTGTGAAGTGAGGTGCTTTCCTGAAGCCTACCGGGGTCTTACTGGTAAAGTGCTCTTGACTCTGCACCAAGGCTGGCACAAGCACAAACAGAGCGGGGTTCATCTTTTCCAAGAGATTCTTTTAACCAAAGCATTGGAGGGAATATTTCCCTCCAGTATGTTTTTAGTGCTTTGTGTTGCCTTGTTTTCATCATCCCTCACATTGCCTCGCTCTCCTCCCAGAAAGCTCCTTGCAAGGCTGGTTTCTTTATTCCTTTGCTTTCTATCTAGGAATGCCACTTCTCAGGTGTCCCTTGCAGACACCACAACAAACAACCAGCAGCTCTTTGATGCAGAATCTGAGGAGGGACCTCCTTGCATCATTTTAGAAATCCAGTGGGCTTGCCTGGCTTTGCTGCTTTAGGCAACTGAAAGCAATTCCTCCAAGTCCAAAGGGTGATCCAGGCCTTTTAGAGATGTCTTTTGAACCTTTTTGAGTTTTTCTTCTTTCTTTTCTTTTTTTTTTTTTTGTTTTTTTTTTTTTTTTCAAATCAAACAAACACCAGTTCTTCATTTAAATGATCTTGATCATGATGTGAGTAGGAAGGTGCTTTCCATAGTTAGCATTGTGAGGGAGAAACCTGATAATTCATTTATTCCATGATAATAGCAGGGGTAGCTTTAAGGTTTTTACCATCTGTGCTCCTATGGGAAGGAGGAGCAAAGCCAATACAAATTTAACCTTCAGATTTATGCTTCTGTGCTTCTCCATTGTGCCTCTAAAGTTCTTCAGAAAAAATCCTTAACCATTTCACTACTGTATGAGAAGCAAAACAACAGCTTCCAGATTGCCCTTTAGGTTTATATCTGCCGAATTTTATTTAATTTTATATCTGCTTGCTTTCATTTAATTTTAGACTCTAATAATCATTCAAGGCAAAATAGATACATTTAGTGAGTGTTAAGTTTGATCGCATCTGTTTGTCTGTGTGCCGAAAATATCCAAACCTACCATTAAACACTGTATCTGTCTTCAAATCTTTATCTCACAGTATTAGAGAGTACACAAATAGAAAATGCAAGAGCTCATTTGTGCCTACGGCTTTCACAAGGACAAAACTCTTGTTGAGGTGGGAGTGGGAACCTGAGACAAAAGGAAACTGCTACAAGACAAAATTTAGAATAAATTTGTAGGTTCTTATGGATTTATGAATAAATGACCTCAGAGAAACCAGGGATATCTGGTGGACAGGTGACCCTGGAACCAGGAGCCAGTTTATTAGGCAAAGACCAAAGGGTACCTGCCTCCAAAAAGGGTCAGTAAGTCTGATTCGTCCAGCCTTTGACTGGGAAGGACTGCATTTACTCAGTGCATCGTAAAATGATTAAAGGTTCAGGGTTAAAATTCACAACGGGCTGCAAAGTTTGGGATAGGCTCTCGAGAACACAACTGATTTTTGTTGTGAGAGCCAGGGCTGGAGCCACAGGAAAAACCATGCACATCTTTCCTTTCCTTTTATCTGGGTCCCTGTCAGGCTGTGGAAGTGCTTCATGTGTGTTTTACTGCATCCCAGTTACACTGGCAGTGTTTAACCATTGCTGGTTTTGGTGAGCTTGCCCCCAGAAATGGGGTCTTTAGGGGCAAAATGCTCTTCTCACTCTGGATTGGCTAAAATATTAAAAATAAACCCACCATCCGCTAATTTTCTGCAGGGGATTAAGCTCAGAGTGCAGTTTAACGTGATATAATTGATAGCACAGGCTTTACAGAGTGGAAAAAAGAGATGTTTTTCTTATTGCCCTACTTTCTGATGGGTGCAATGGGATTCTCTGGCCATGGTGCACAGTGGGGCGTGGAGTCTGTCCCACAGAGGAAAACAGCAGTGTGGGTGCACCTGAACTGTTCTTCCCCTGCTGCTTCCCTGCAGCCAAAACTCGGAAGAGTCCTACCGTAAGTAATGCAAGCAGAGCTGTGTTTGGATCAGCTCTGCCTGCAGAACAAAGGCACTTACGGGAGGGCTGTGCCAGCAGATGGTTGTGTCTGGGTGCCTTTGCATTTCATGGGCTCAGCTGTCTGCCTTGGTCCCGAGCAAGGAAATCTCAGCCTCACAGCCATGCTCTATCTGCCCTTTCTTCTGCTCTTAATGCTGTCACTGTGTGTTTTCATTTGCTGTGGGTAATGCTTTGACTTTACAGAATTTATGAGCTCCTCTGGACTCACCAACAGGTCCATGTCCTTCCTGGTCACAGCAGACAGTAGAGAACTTACTGTAGATGCCTCTGGTTTTCCAAATGACAGGCTTTGGCCTGGGAAAAGTTGGTTTTCCATGGAAGAAGCTGAGGAAGCACTTGCTTTCCTTCTTGCCAGCCTTTCCTCCTGTGAGGAAAGCCCTGCTGTTTCTGCCTGTCCAAGAGGCTGGGCAGGGCTCCTTGCCCCCTGCCTGCCCTGCACAGCCTGGCTGAGGGAGGAATGGGCTGACCGTGGTGGTCCTGCCTCCTGGGCATCAAGAGGCATCCAGTTGTTTGTCAAGAGCCAGGACAGAGCACCCTGTCCATAAACCATGGGGGAACAAAGAAGAAACTCTTTCATCTGAGTTGGGCTGGCGCTAAAGCAGTACATCTCTAGAAAGACTTTTGTTAAGAGGTATCTCAAGGAAGTCATGTAGGAGTTGGGGTGCCCAGTCCTCATCAGTCTCAATGGGAAAGTCTCTGGAGAGAGTGAGACTTTTCAAAATAAAAATAATAAAAAATAATAAAAAAATTAATAAAAATTAAAAATGTACCTTGCAACATTTTTTTATAGCAATTTCTGGATTGGATAAAGATGTCTGAGTTTATGCCTTACACATTGCCTACCCAGGCAAATAATTGGGACCACTTCTCATGCAAATCCATGAACTGAAGCTTCATTATCACCTCCCACTGGTAAAAGACAAGTTTAGCATTGGAATGTATGGAAAATCAGAGATTGCAAGCCTAGTTCCACTACGATTTCTTTTTTTAAAGCTGGTTCATTATTGTTCTTGAATTAAGAACCCATAATCAGCTTCATGCTGGATACCTTTGGCTTTGTTGTGTGGTCCACAGGGATTTGCAGAAAAAAACCAAACCACAGCAGTAATGCACTAAGACAATTGTACAACATTATGGCTGGGAGGGAGAATTGTCTGCCTAATCGCCATCTGGATACTGTAGAGGCAAAGATTTTATTAGTGTATTTTGCCGTCTGAAAAAGAGGAACTCAGTAGCTCTCTGTGTAGGTATGATCACAAATATGCCCTTGAGTCTTCCTGTTTCAAGGTTAAATAAAAGCAGTTGTGCAGGCTTCTGTCATATAAATAACCTGATAGAGTAACCAAAAAAAGCACAAACACCACATGCTCACAGGAAGGTTTCATTAGTTTGTAAGCTACAGCACCAGCATGTTGATAAGGAAGGGTTAAGACTGCATCAGAAATGTTGAGCTTTTTGAGTATTTATGTACTTACAAAGCTCATGCTTAAAAGATAGGACACCAGGAAATGATCACTGAAGTGCTCCTTTTCATGAAAACTCCGCCTGGTACCTGACAGTCCTTAGGAATAAATGTCTGGGGCACAAGAGCAAAAACAGTTGCTAATTTATGAAATATTCAGTCAAGGCACAGGAGTAAAACTGTTCACTGAAGAGCTGAACCCTGTTATGGAGCATGGGATGGCTTTGCCTGTAGCCTGTGTGAAACTCCTCTTCCTCTGTCCTGGATGGGGCTCTGAGAAAAACTGATTGAAAGGAGAAACTCCCCTTGGGAATCAGCAAAGCACTTTCAAAAAGCTCTCTGCTCTCCTCTTCGTAGACCAGAGAAATAGCAACAAGGTCTGAAAAATCAGAGAAACACAAAGTAAAAGCATCAAGGAAAACCAATTAATTGATTTGATTTGAACTTATTTCAGGGCAGCACCTGACACTGGCGGAGGCTGAGCTGTGCTGTCTGAGCATCACTGTGTCACACAGCCAGGGCAGCTTGGATTACTGTGGGAAAACCAAGAGCCAGATTCCCAGTAAATTACTGAACACTTTGGGTCACATGGTTTATGTGTTGCAGTCACTATTTCCCTGGGAGAGCTGTGGAAAGGAACACAAACGGAAGCAGCAAACTTGAAGCTTTGAGTTGGCAGTGGCCTCTTTGGTAATGCTTTGGCACGGGTATGTTTTGTCATCTTCTTGCCTCTTACTGTTTGATGACCATGCAGAAGTCACAGCTTACATTGGGGTGAGAAGGGTTTTTCACATCTCTCAGCCAATTACACCTCACATCACCTGTCCTTATTAACAGGCTTTTTCATTAAAGAAACAAAGAACATTTATTTCCAAATATAGGCTTCCTGATGTTGCCTAGATACAGATTTCTCTTCCTGCTCCCTAACCCTCTATCATCTGCTGCAAGGTGCTGGATTTTGCTGGGCTTGAGTCCTGTGGCTGAGAAAAGCCCCTCAGTCTGTACTCTGGCATGTTTGCACATCACTTCTCCATTGTTATCCAGAGGCTTGGCCACAGATTTGGTTTGACAAGCCGTAACTAATTTATTTGAGGTAAGGATACGAAAGCAATTATCACATTAACTATGTTCACAGCTCCACCTCTCCAATTGTGCTTTTTGGTTTTGGTCTCCACTTATAATGTGTGCTTTAGATTTGTGTTTTACTCAGAAGCTAAGATTAAATCATGGCTCTTTAGTTTCTAGTGTAATTGAATTTTATACTGTCTGGACAGCCTTCATTTAAGAATCTCAAAGTGATTTGAAAACATTCCTTAATGAAGTTTCACAAAACTTGAGTCAGAGAGGTAAATATTGCTATTAGCATGGTTTTATAGGTAGGTGAGCAGAGGGGCAGAGAGCTGCAGGGTATTGCAAGTGCTCTCCAGGGAATCATTCATACAAAATCCAAGAGCAGACTTGATCAAAAAAATATATTTAATTTCTTATGGAAAACAGCTACTAGCAATTTCTGACAAAAAAATCTAAGGTTGACAATTGCCACAGTAACCACTTTTTTCAGTTGCCAGTCAAAGCTTTAATTCTCTGACAAAAGGAAATAGTTGTTAGAGAAGAACAAAGATATTTGACCACTTACAGTGAGGACAAGCAGAACAAATACATACATAAATTAAACTTGCTTCAAAGACCTCCAGTCATCCAGGTTCAGATGTTCAGGTATCCTTACACATCTCTCTTTTACTGGCACTTTTTTAGATTAATAGGCGTTTATCACCCAAGTTAGCGAGGTGCCTGATCGTTTCTAGGATCTGTGACTCACACCCGTTGGAAATTCAAAAGATTTCACTCTTATGCCTTGTTTTGGTGGTTCCAAAAACCTCCCTGTGAATGTTGGAAGCTGCGTCGCTTCATTTTTTATTCGGGCCAGGTTCAGTGTCATCTGTCCCGGTCCCACTCCAATCCAGCGGCAAGGAAAAGTTCAAGGCAGTGGTTCAGTTTTACTTTGAGATTGAAAGAAGTGAATCTTTGTTGCATATGCTCCTTTAACCTTTTTTAAACATTTTGTTGTTATTCTCTCTGTTTTGCACACAGCATCTGCTCCACGGGCCACCCGGCAAGGGCTTATGGGCGCCCCTGGTGCTCCAGCAGATGCTGAACACTCCAGGAGTGAGGCACAGCTGTACCACCAGAACACTTGCAGACACATCCAGCACAGCAGCACAGCAGCCCCTCCCGGGGTGGGTGTTACCCAGGACAGTGACCACACGGGAGGGTTCCAGTGTGCAAACTTGCTCCTGACCTTCACTCTGCTGCCAGCCAGGTGCTGGGATGTGGGGCAGCAGGAGCTGAGGGTCCACACAGGGCAGCAAAAAGCTGGAACACAGCTTCTCTAATTACAGCAGCACAGAGACCAAGACCTTTTGCCTCAAGTCAGACATCAACTTTCCTGTGCACTGAATTTCTAGTCCAGCATTCCCCAGCCAAGGGTTCATTCTGATGCTCTTCCTCACGCTCTGGAAGTGGAGAGTGCTCTGAGCAATGGGCTTCCTCCTCTGTCCTCTGCAAGAAACTTGTTCTTGACCATGAAACTACCCCCACTGTGGTCTGAGAAGAAGCAGGGCTTTATTAATTACACTTTGGGACCATATGAAAAATTAATACTTACACTGCTAACGCTGTTAATAAATGTACCATTACTGATTCTGCTTTGTAAAACACTGATAAAATATTTACTTGTGCTGTGGTGACCACTGAAAATGGAAATGTTATTGTTGCCTTGCAGCTCTGCTTCAAAAATGCAAAATGATTTATCATACTCTACTGGAGCCAAGTCAGTGAGGATGTGTGTGCTCCAGGCTTCAGGTGCCAATGGCCTTTCCATGATGAATTAAATCTCAGGAGATTAGACCATCCATTAATCCTCAAGGTTTAGGGCGATCAGCTGATCATCTGTATTTACCCCTCAAAGGCTAAGGAACACTGCAGGAGGCTCCTTTTCCGGTGGCTCCCATAAATGTCCCAAGGGCAGGGTGGCACAGGGCTCTGCTCTGCCACCCTCCCTTCACACCAGGTCCACTTCTCAGCCCCTCTGGCAGCTGGAGCCCTGTGGGCTTTGTTTGTTCTTTCATGGAGCTAAATTCCCACAGAGACAGTCTGGCTTTCCTAATTGACATTCATTTTTGTATATGTGAACCTGGTGATGATGGAAGGAGCTGCACTGGCAGCCCTGGAGAGGGAGGGCCTCTCTTTAATAACACAAGGGATGGAGGTGACAGTGCCCCTCACAGGATGCCCCACTCATGGGACTCACTCTGACCTGAGTGACTGAGTCTGAAGGAATACAGGGGAAAAGCAGAGGTGGCCCAGGAGTTGCAGCATCTTGCTAATGCTTCCTCACTGGACTGTGCCAGGGCAGCTAGAACTGAGAGTGGGAATGTCCTGGTGAAAAATACCCGGGATTTTGGAAAGTGGACTCAAAAGTAAACTAAAAGATAGGAGGCAACCTTAGTAGAGCAAAGTTCATTGTGAAAATGTCTTCAATATTCAGACGAGGATCTGTTTAAAAGAGGGCACAGGGAGATGCTCTGCTGCAGAACCCAGCCTTGGTCCAGCAAGGCTCTCTGCCATATATGGCTTTTGTCTCACTTTATAGCATATATTAATTACTAGCATGACTGTATTTTTATAACCTCCTTAAGCTTCAGTAGGCTGTATTTGCATGCCAATAAATATAATTAGGTTGCTTTCACTTGGCACATATTTGGCAGTATGAGCTACAAACAGGCAATGATCCCTTCTGGTGAAGAAAAGGAGGGCAGAGGAGCAGAGAAGAAACTGGTTGTGAAGTACTAGTTGATGAAATAATGTGCATTTTGCAGTGACTGCTGGTGTTCTGCTGTCCCTTTGTATAACTAGCTTGGGTTCAGCCTGGAACAGGACTCTCTTCAGACAGAGCTATCATGTAAACCAGAGTGGGACCATTCCCATTTAAAGGAGATGAAGTGCAGGACATCAGTTGACTCTCTTTGATGGTAGGAGTCATCTACAAACCACCAGAACCTGCTGGTACTTCTCCAGTTACTGAATTCACTCAGCCAGCTCTATTTTTGTGCCTACATGTGAACTAGGCCTTAATATGTGGATTTGTTTGCCAGTTATATAATCAGTGTGGACTGTGCTAATCTACCTAAAAGAAAACATGCGTTTCCTATGAAGGATTATCCCAAACCTTTTCTTCAGGTGATGAGGCTACTGCCCACATTCACTTTGTCACCCCTTGGCTGAAGTGCTGTGTTCCTGCTTGTTTGTTTTTTCCAAGATAGCAGATGAAAGTGAGCTCCCAGTCCAGAGACTGGCTTGGGACTGGCCAGTACCAGAGAGAGAACTGGGAGCTGAGCCCAGAGCTCCTGAAGTGGTTCAGTGTCTTCATCAGAGACCTGTTGCACCTCTTCAGCCAAGTCTTACAGGTTGTGTGCAGAGAACAGCCCAGAGTAACGTCAGAGGGGTCTCTTGGCCTGGCAGTGGTGAGGAAATCCTTCATTAAAGCTCTCCATCCCTTCCAGCTCACTCCCCCATGCTGGAGCAGATGCTGTGTAAGCTCTGCCAGAAGAAGAAGAGAGGGCGTCTCAGTGGGAACTCTTCTTCCTTTCTCTGCTGCAAGTCACAGCTTTAATGCCTCTGTCATTTTTTCAATTACATAATTGAAAAAAATTTTGTTAATGGCAGGTCAGCTGCTTCCAAACCGTGCTGTGCACTTTGCTCCCACTCACTTCATTTCCCTTCTCCAGCGTGGTGATTTGAGAAGGAGAGGGAGAAAAAATAGAGAAAAAGAAAGAAAACTTTGTGGCACATCAATATTTGTCTCAATTCATTGTCTTGCGTGATGACTCACTGTCAAAATAGTGCTGCAGTAGCAGTTGACATGGCACACTGGAACAACTTCTGAACTGCTCCAATGTGCTATTTGCATCCGCACAATTATGGGGGAATTAAAACACCAGATCTTTTGACACAACTCAGCATAGCAACCTCAGTGTATTGTGCTACTTTGTACCACTGAGTCGAGACTAAATGGGCTGTTTGACGTGATGCATTGTAAAGGATTTAGAGGTGTCAGGTGTAAGTACCTTATAGTATTAAGATGCAAATAAAAAAAGGATGTATCCCGGAAAAAGTACCAGAAGTATTGCAGACACCATTAGTCCAAAGGTGTTTCTTTGCACAGCCGTGCCCATAGCCTGGTCATGTCCTGGTCCTTGCTATTAATTGTAATTAGGGCTCCTTCCAGCCTCCCTGTCTGGGAATGCCCTGCAGTGTGGTGGGACACACAGCAAAGGGCATGGAGAGGCCTTGCCTGCTGCTCCTCAGCTTCTGAGTGCTCTGGTCTTTGTTGGCTGGAAGTCCTGGCAGGTGTGGATGCCCCCAGGAGCAGTTCCCTGGCAATGTGGCGTGCCTTGTGTTCTATAAAGACAGGTATCCCTTGGAACAGTATAAATATATTATCTAGAAAACCGAGGAAGAGTCTTCTCACTGCTCATTGCTCTTTCTCCACTGGAGATTTGCCATTTTTTGCTGTAAGTTACTTTTCTTGGGTTTAATTTTCAGAGGAAAATGAGGGAAACCTTTCAGCCTTACACTAAATATCAGTGTCCTCACCATGACCTCCTGTGGCCACAGGACACCATGCCATTCTTTGAGCTCAGGGGCAAGAGGGAGCTCACTCATTAGGCTGCTTGCCCAGCCCTTCTGACCTCTGGAATTCCCTTTTTGTTTCAGGCTTTCTCTGGTCTGTGAGTTACAGTGCCCACCTTGCAGCCCAGAGGTTTCCAGAGTCATGTGCCTGTACTAGTTTAGACAGAACAGCTCTAACATGGTCTACACACATATATGTGCATGCCTGTATGGGGTGAGCATATATATGCTCCAGGAGAGACTTCTCTGTTTTCCAAGATTGGCATCAACCCTTTCCACTCTAAAAGGGGTTTGATTCTCCCCCTCTGCAAGGGCTGTTAGGTTAAAGACTTGTCTGAGGCAGTAACAGGGCTTTTTCTGCAAACCTTTCCAATTTACCTGGCACAGTTAATTTACTCCAATTTATTCTGTGGGCAGTGAGAGGGACTGAACAGAAATGTTGCACTGATGGGACTCTGGCAGAAGGTTGGAAAGGTTACTTCTAATTCAGAATAGAAACCTAAATCTGGGGCTTTCGGGGCTGGTGTAGAGGCTGTCCACAGCCTATGGAGCCCATATGTGTTTGGGAAATACCACCTCAGGTCTTTCCACTTCTTTCTTAGCAGAGATCCAGAAACAGTTAAATCCTTGGCACACTTCAAAATCAGATGCACAATGAAATTAAAAAGGCCGGGATGGCAGTTTCTAACTGAAGAACATAAATGCATGACCACAACATGAACAGTACAGCTAAACAGCCCAAAGGTTAATGGACATTTATGCACAAAATGTTGCAGCCTGTCCCTTCAGTGAGAGCTTGGGTCATAAAGAGGGACCCCAGCATGTTCAGTGGTTCAGGCAGGAGGAGAGGCTCTATGAGGTTTGCATTGGCCCAGTGTGTAGGATGATAAATGAAAGACATCTTGTAATTTAATATTGGGAGTTTTTCCTTCAGAGATTCTTAGGACTTCTTTATTGTGAGATTATGAACCATTATCAGAAATTACCTCTGACAAATTGCCTTTAGGATTTAAATATCCCAAAAAGAATATACTTTCTGTGGTGGAGACAAATTTTGATTTTTTTTTTTTCTGAAATACCCCATTCAGGTGACAGGAAAAGAGCCATTTAGTGGGTTTGTTTCCAAGGTTCAGTCCACCATCAGTCACTTTCTCTCATATGGAAGACGAAGGTGCTGGACGTGTGATTCTGTGCACAGTATAGTGGATTTCATCAAACATCTGGCCTGTCTGCCAAGACTTTTGTGACACTCCCGGTCCATGAGGAGAGATTGCTGCTGAGGTGTCAGCTACTGCCTTTGGTGGGGCCTCTGTCAGGTGAGGATAAACACCTTCACTGAGTCCAGCCCAATGCTTCAGGCTAAATCAGCCTGGCCACCCATACCAGGTGGAGCTGCTGAGGCTGCACCAGGTGAGTCTTGCCTGAAGCAAAGCGGAAGTGTTTATAAAACCTCTTCTGGAATCAGGGGAGGATGTCTGTTCTTCAGGAAGTGTGTAGAATCTCCTGCTGCTTTAGCTGCACTCACGAGAAGGTTTCTGTCTGGGACCTCTAGGTTTTCAATAAAAAGATCATTTTTATCACAGAGTTGTCTGCAGACCTTTTGTTGTTAGTATGGGTGTGTTTGTGGAAGTGTTCTTTATAAATATTGCTTGTTTCCATACAGGAAAGAAAAGTTCTAAGAGGTATGATGGTGTTAATTGCCTTAATGCTTCTCTAGCTGTATTTATTCCCAATGGTTTTCAAAAGAAATGACACCCCAGAGCAGGTTTGTGTGTAGGACTGCTCTGAGTCATCAGGAGTGTGGGGTGGGTCTGATTCCTCACCACAGTGCTATGTACTGAGCTATTAAACTTGTAGCAGTGAGAGAAGGGAGTGGGGTTTCAATGAACAGAGTTTATCAAATTCCACTGCAGGCTCTCCCTCTTTCTTTGGATGTGTAAGTCTAGACTTATGAAACAGCTCAGTCTTGAAAGTCCCAAGTTGCTTTGAATATTTAGCATACTGTTACAAGTATCCAAGTAGGGACTGTTGTGTGTTGTCCAGCAGTAAAAATCAATCAAGATGTGAAGTACCCACCCAAAAAACTTACAGGAGGAAATCAGTGTGTGCTGAAGCACAGCCCCTGCAGTTCCCACCCTGCTTCTATTGAGCATAAAGGCAGATTTCATTGTTCTGTCTGAGCCAAGAACTCTGTATGTTTTTTTACATGTGCCAAAGGCCATCATGTCTTTATCCACTGAGGTTCCTAAACTTAGGGAGTTAAGAACAAGAGCTGTCCTCAATGGTCAGGACTTGTAAACAGTGCTGTGGTCACCTGGAAAGGCTGCCAGGATAAGGGGTGCCTGTGGATTGTCTTCAATGCAGGATTATTAGTTGGGGTTTTTTTAAGGATTAATAGATGCTGTAAGCACACAGATGTCTTGAGAAATCTGTGTTAAAGTGGTAGCCACAAAGCCATGCAATCCATTGTTGTATGCTCAGAAAATAAACAGCTGTAAGGCACTTAATAGCTCCCTCTAAATGTGGATCTGAGATTTCTTTTTGATTGACTTCCAACTGTATGTGTGAAACATCAGAATTAATAGATACCCAGAAACCTGGATGGCTCTGTCAACTGTATGCACATTTTCAGCCTACAAGCTGCTCTAGAGGTCTGAGAATATGATCCTTTCTATCTTTAGTTTCGGTAATGGCACAATAAGTCTGTTCCCTTTTCCTGGCTCTGCATAGAATTAGGGCATGCAAAGTAGGGGAAAATGAAAGTTGTCTACAAAAATTACCTGAAACTTGTTTGGTGTGAAACACCACCACCAAAAGCTTGGGCTTTTTCTCCCCAAAAGGAATCAGAAGGAGCTCCAGTTAAAGTTACTTGCTCTGTGCAGCTGTGAGCAGAACCTCATGAACCAGGTGTGATGGCCAGGCTAGGTTTGCAAAGAGGAGCCCATTATGCAGCTTGATCTGCTGCCCTGGGCTCTTACCACGCTCCCAGTGTCATCTTCCTGAGCCTCCCAATATCCAGGGTAACCACTGACTGGAAAAAGCAGTGTCTCGTTCACTTAGCTGAGTTGATTATCCCTGGCAATACCAAACAGGCTTTTGCCTTTGTGCCTCAGTTCCCTGTTTGTAAAAGTGGGATAATAACACTGTCTCACACCTGAGGTGTGCAGTGGATGAGCAAAGATTGCAGGACCCTCAGATGGTGGAGCAATGGGAGTCCAGAGCCACATGAGAGGGACAGAGAAGTCTGGTTTGGCTTTGTTTTCCAAAAGTGGCACTTAACTTGTAGCTGCAGGTATACACTTAATTCTGACATAAAATGAACCACTGGCTTGGCTTTGCTTTGCTTTAAAATGTAAAGTGTTGTGGCAAAGTCATTCAAAACAAGAAAATGTCCTTTTTCCACTATGCCTTGCTTATTCTTTCTTTGGCCAAAAACTTATGGAAAAGATCAATTCTTTATGCTAACCACTTCCTTCCCAGATTGCCTTGACTGCTAATGGTGATGTGATTATTGCACACTGCTGCCTGTGCTGCTTTTTAAGGCTGCTTGAAAAACCCTTTTCTAGGATTTCCAAATGTTTGGTATAAAAATGTGTCTTGGTGTGAAGCGTTTGATTGCTTTGGGAAATCTGCTGTATAAATATTAAGGTGCAGCATTTACATATATTAGTTTCCACTGAAACAGCTTCCTGTTACTACAGGATGGCAGTGGGCAGGGAAGAGATAAAATAATTTAAAAAGAAATCATTAGGACCTTAAATCATAATAAAGGCAGGGCAGGAACTGCAGGCAGCAGTTAGCTCTTTCTAATTCATTCCAGCAGAAACTTTTCTCTCTATGCATGTCTATCCAAAGTGTTGTACATTTTTGCTTTGTCTCTTTTCATGAGCTCATCAAAGCCCATTACACAGCCCTGCTGTAAGTGAGGGCTGTGAAGCTGAGCTGAGCAAATCAGGCCATCCCTGTGGATATATAAATGAGTCAAATGACCTCCAAAAGCATGAATCTTAAAATATGGTTGTATAAACCAACAGATCTCAATGGTGATTAGTGCAAGGGACTCTTGGAACATCAGAAAATGAAAGGGGGGGCGAAGAAGAAGCAGCAGCAGCAACCTCTTTAATTGAAGTTTCATTTTGCTCTTCCAAAACACAGGCCTGAGACATCCAAGGGCAAATGTGCACAGCATTGAAATGGGGGTGAGGGAAGGGGGAGGCATATTAGAAACTACAGCTGGAGTGAAAGTCACTTCTGCAGGCAAATCAAAGGGTTTGTGGGAGTCAAAGCTGGGAAGTGAAGTCCTGCTCTCTAATGGAGCAAATGGGAGCCTTGTCCTTGATGTTAAAAGTTTAAACACTGTTTGACCTGTTAAGTAGGGCAGCAGTTATTTGATGGGAAGATCAGTGAAGGATGGATTAAGTTGCATTTCAGTGTGTATGGACAAGGGAAGCAGGGTGTGAGCTGTGACTTGTTATCCTGTGTGTGCCTGAGCTGTCTGGAGATGGTCTGCAATGCCAAGGTTCCTGTGCTTGGGGTAACTGGTGCTGTTACACTGTGGAGTGTTCCTGGCTGCCTGGAGGAAATGAATTTAGCAATTACAACCCAGTTTGGGGTAAGGACGATTGCAAAAAGAATGGTGCAAATTTGAATTTTCCCAAGCTTCCCATTTCGGGGGCTCCCTGGTGCAGGTTTGAAAAAGCAATGAGTAGATGTGAGCTTAACTGGTTTGTTACTGATTTTTTGCATGGCACGAGTTTGAAGGCTGAGGGTGGGATTGTTCTCTGCTGGCCTGCAAAGCACAGTGGAAGGTCAAACAACTTTCACTGTTTGCTCTATTTAGTCAGTAAACTTTGCAGAGTTCAGTGGAAAAATGTGAAAAAATATTGATTGGCAATTCTCATGAGTTAAGGGCCAGGAATGAGCTTCAGTTTAGAGAAGTGTCCTAGTATATGAATGCTCTTCTGACTCTCTCAAAACTGTTTGAGAAGCTTTTCACACTGTCCCAGACTCTTCATTTTGGGCCCCTTCCAACTCTTGCTTGATCCCTATGAGATAGTAGCAAGACTCTAACATATTTTGAGGATTGTAATTCTAGATTTCCCTTTTTAAAATTCTATTACATATATTTACTTTTCTGATAGACAAAAAAAAAATCCTGTAAACCAGGCTGAAAACTTCTGGAAGCTGACATGTGAAAGCAATTTTTGCTAGCTTTTATTAATTTTTAAATAAAACACTTTTTCCTGGGTGGGTGGGGCAGGGATGTACAAGACTGTTCTATCCATGAAAGCTGCTAGAGAGTTGGAACATCTTTCTTCTGTTCCTACTGGACCTTGCTTCCTGAAACAGTCCTGTGAGGAGAACTATTATTTCTCATGGACACCAGAGCATCAGTACTTTCCACTTTGTATGTTTCCTGATTTTACTGTACAACCTTCTTTGAATTCAGCTTTGAGCCCAAAGCAAAATAGAAGAGGGCAAATGATGGTTGAGACCAGGAAACATTTAAAGATATTTATCTGACTGCTGAAAAAGAGGGAAAAGAGAAACTGCTCTTCTCAGGGTGGGTTCCCAAATTATTAAGTGAGGACCCTGCTAAAACTGGGATAAATTTTGGGAAGGCTTGTGAGCTATTTTCACCTGAACCTGTGACACACTGAGAGCTTGTTCTTTAACTTCCAGTTTTCCTTTTGAGTGCTGAGATCCAAAAACTTGAATGATAACCGTGGTTACTACTCCTAGTTCATGCACTTGTGCATCAGCAACTGCTGCCAGCTCTCGTGAAAATGTTAGTGGCTTGGTTTTTACTTTAAAAGGAGCATGAATGCAAAGTGAGAGTCCAGGGTTGAACCTGGGTGACCCTGCATCTGGAGGATTGTGGAGCAATTCTTTACTCTGGCAAAGAAGCTTCTGTGTACTCGGGGCTCAGCAAGCATCTGCCTCTCCTGTTATAAATTGGATGACTCTGCTCTGATCTCTCATCCAGGTGATCAGATCAGAGGTGGGAGCTGATAAACCGAGGCATCAGTGGAATTAAGTGAAATGGCTGGAGACAAAGGAGCTTTGAGCCCTCTCCCTTTCTGGCAGATCAGGGGAGGATTGAACAGCTGGAGTAGGAATCGCTCCATTGAGGGGCAGTGCAGGTACATTGATGCTCGGAGCAGAAAGCCTGAGGTGTCCCTTAAGCATCCAGTGAGCCTTAATGACTCCCCTTTTCACACCCTGGAGCCATTTGACAGTGAAAAAAGGAAGTGTGTGAGGCTGTTTTGTATGTGAGTTCTTGTCCAGCGGTTCCTGTCGCTTCAGGATGTTATTCCAGACAGGCTGTTCCAATCCTCTGCGCTTGTCCCTGCTGTGCAGGGCACCTGGGCTGTGGTCAATGGGTGTGTCTGCACTTCCCTCTGAGCTGCTTGCACACTCCACACAGGCTTGTGTTGCCTTTACAGGAGTCAGGGCTGACTGCAGAGGAACTCTGGAGCTGTATCTGCTATGTATTTGTTTAAAATTCTTTTTGCTAGCGGTTATAACTTAAAGGGATCAGAGTTGAGGTCAAAGAGGCAGCTACACTATGGATGGCTGTTCAAATGCCAGCTTTAAACCCGCTAGGGGTGATGAGGAATGCAGGAATGGGGCTCAGAAGAGGCTGTAAAAACCCAGTTGGACCTTAAGAGCATCCTTGTACTATGAGCTTGTGATGGGGATCATGGCTGTGACCTGCAGGACCAAATAGTGGAACTGGCTGACCACCCTGAGAGCTGTTTATGCAATTTAAAATATGCCATGCACAGGACACACAACTCTGTGTGCAACTCTCATTTAAATAATGTGATTATAGTACAAATGCTGAAGTCACTGCCTCTGGGATCATGCTTTCTCACCGCACCCAAATTATGGAGGTCCCAGCTCAAGCTCCTCTTTCACCAGTGGTTCTAGCCAGAGTGGCAGGAATAAAGGCTGCCTTTCCCATCATCCAGGTCAGGAAACGTGCAAGAGGTTTGACATTGTAACTACTGCTTTGAATTTTATTTGGAAGTAAACTTGTACCCTGAACTGTTTGCAGATTTGAGACTTCTAACCTTTATTCTCAAACCCCTTTGACAAGGGTGAGGCAGATGCTGTTCCTGTGCATTTGCTGTGGGGCCTTCAAATGAAAATAACTTGTATTTACAATTCTTGGAAGCTCTCTTTGAACTCATTAGTGTAAGAGCACCCTGAAAGTTGTTCTATGAGAAAGGAAATGAGCAGAGCTGTTGCAAAGAAGATACTGCATTGCTACAGCCCCAGGTATCTCAAAAGGCCAGGTAAGCAGCAAATCATTACTCTTGCTTTATCCAGCTCAATAAACTGAGGTGAAGTGGGGCTCCTACCAATTTTTTCCAAACTTGTGTATAGTAATCTTCACATAGAAACAAACACAATTTTATAAGCACTTGAACCAAAATCATTCATTTAGATTATGGTTTATTAATAAAAAAAGCTTCCTTTTTATTTGACTCGAGTTTTAAGCCTTTGGAGCTGATTTTTCCAATCTTACGAAGAACAATGGTACATGGAGATGTGAAGTCAAGCTGGGAATGTTTCATAACCACATGCTCCCCACAGCTGAGGCTCCAACCACCAAAATGCTCAAGTTGTATCTCCTATAAAATTTTGTTTGGGTGATGAAATCCCACACCATTCTTTGTCTTTAAGACTTTACTTTTAGGACATAGTTGAAAATGTGATTCACTTGAGCAATAAAATTCTAATACCATCGTTTTTCTTCCGAGTAAGGAGCCCCATTTTGCTCTCCATGTCTGTCACAGCCATTTAGTGGGTTAGTGGTGGTGGCCTTGGATGTGGCACCCTGTTAACAAGCATTGCTGGAGATGGGAGGGGCTCTGGTACTGGGGACTAGTCCAGCTTAGGTCCCATGTTGGAGGGAGGTAAATGAAGAAATACTGGGGTAGAGAATATACCAGGCATGAACTGAGAGGGCAGATGAGCCCTTCTAGAGCTTCCTCAGGAGGAAATTGAGCAGAATTTTGAATTTAATTTGCTTGTTAATAACATGAAATCCCTGGAAAGAGGGTGAGTTAATATACTCTAGCATGCTGACTATCTGAGAATACTGGAAAAGATAGCAGCTCACAAACCACATCATAGCATTGATTTCTTGTAAAGTTCTCAACTGACTCCTAGTTTAAGATCAATGCTGTAGTATGACCTAAAGACAGGAAAGAAGATGGCTATCTAAGAAAATATTTCTCCAAATACCTTTAAAGATCAGTTTTATGTTCTACAATGATGTCCAAATCACTTAATTGAAACAACAGAACAAAGTTCCCTTCTAAAAAGAATGAAAGAATGGTTTTGCTCATGTTGGCATCTTTATTATAAATACACCCTAACTAGAAATAACAGCTTCAGTTGGGAGAAATGAAAACAGCTTTGTTTCCAAAATAAGATATGAAGCATTTGCACTTAATCACAGTTACAAGATATTCTCTTTGCTTTTGATAGTAGTTCAGCACCAGGAGGAGTCTGTGCCCCAGTCCCCAGCTCTGCTTCCAGCCTGGCCATGGTGGTGGACTGGGCCCCTCTTCTTTCACCTGTTGGACTGGCTGGTGGGTGATCATGAACCACACCCCCAACTCTGTCTTACACAGCAGCTTCTCCATTGCAGAACAGTCATTTATTTTTACTGCCTCATGTCAGATATACTCTAACACTCCTGTAGGAGCCACTGTCTGGGCCCTGGGGATGCTCTCCCTTTTGCTGCTGTGCCCTGCTCCCAGCTGCCAGAGCTGCTGGCTCAGCACTTCTTGCTGGGGGTTCCCAGTTTGTTGTACAGCACCAGCTTTTCACAAGTCAGTAGTGATCATTGCACTAATTGAAGGTCTGTGGTGGGAGGTTGTGTGTTTACTGACATGGCATTTAAATCTTATGGTGTGGCCCTAGCAAGCGGTAGCAGTGAGTATGAGCAGGGTGGTGACACTGTCTGTATCTAGTTTTGGCTCCACATCCTCAGAGTAGGACAGGATAGAGGAGATGGCACAGGCCTGCAAATGTTTTTTGGGAGCAGAAATCACATGTATTTTCTTGGAATGAGACCCTTGAGCTCTCGTCACCTCTGTTTCCTTCTCTGTAAATGTTGGGACCAAGGAAAGAAACTGTTTCAGTCTGAAAAACATCATGAATTGGTCTTGGCTGGCCCTGCTCAGCTCTGGTTAAAGAACACCGTGTTTGGATGGCTAATCTAAAAGAACCAAGTCTTTGGCTTGCTCTGTTTTCTGTTTTTATGGTATATAGTGGAGCTTCTATGCTTAAGCTTTCCATCTGAGACAGGAAGGGAAGGCAGCTGAAGACTGATGTTCTTGGAAATCTGGAGGGGTGAATAAACATCACTGTGCTCCCTGTTAGCTACATGGCAAACAGTGGCTGATAATTCACTGAACTCCATGACCCCTCCCTTTTTGCTGCTGCACGAAACATTAGAGATTCAGGTACCTGGCCTGTTATTATCCCCACAGTATCTATTGGTGTGTTCAGCAGAAAATCTTGCACTATGTACAAATGTTCCATTCTCTGTCTTCATAAATGCCTGGCTAATTGCTTATTATCATATTGGAAAGCTGCACATGACAGAGCAGATGCCAGGAACTGGAAGGCTGGCTGGAGCTTGGGTACCTACTTCAGCCTGCTCAGTGCAGTGGCTGTGAAAGCAAGAGGCACTGAGGAACACTGGGAAGTGTGAGCCAGAGACAGCCTACTTAAAAATCAGAATAGTCAGCTGCAAATGTTAAACATGCTGTTAGAGGTCAAAGATTTCTCTGCTTTAATCCTTCATCAGTAAGGAATACAGCATATGAAATAAATACAGCAAGTGGTCTTGCACTGATCATCTCCAAACAAATGCTGGGATAACTGAGTCCTGTTTGTCTGCTGTGCATCTTTTTAGAGTTTGTCATTCAAATCCTGTTGTGCCTTTACCTACAGATCTGAGAAATACTCTTTTGAGTAGCTTTGAGAAAGCTGTTCCCGAGATCCTGGTTCCTTTTTTACCCCATCTCTTTTACCAACTAATGTGTTTGCTCAAAGAACTCCCCAGAGTGGTTTACCAACCTCTGCCTTCCCCTTGCACACAAGCAGCTCCTTTCTGCCCTCACACTCCACTTCAGTTTTGACAGCAAAGGGACCCTGTGCTGTGAAGTACCCTGGATCAGGGAACTGATCCAAGATGAGAATAAACTGCCAAAAAGCCAAGAAGTTTTCCAGTAGGAGCAGCTCCTTGGTTTGTTGGGGGATCTGGAGGTATCTACACCTACTTGAGACAAGGTGCAAGGGTGGAAATGGGGACTGGGGTGACCGAATTCAGTGTCACTGGTGGGAAACACACAAACAGTCTTACTAAGATACACTTGTGTTCTTATTTTTATTGTTTTGGGTCCTCTCTGTAACACCACAGTGCCTCTGTGGAGGCTCCTAATAGGGCCACTATAAACTGTTCCATCCCAATGCCCCAACTCCAGTTAACTTCCCATGGGAAGCACCTACAAGGCTGAGGTCCTGGAGGCTCTGATATCTGCTGGGATCATCAGATACTCTGCTGTTCACTGTGCTCTCTGGTGCTGGGGTCTTATTGCCTGGAAGTTAACCAACTTGTTCTCACCTATTTTTTTCCTGACAGCATAGCCTGATCCTCCAGACCTACTCTCCCTTCTAGTGCAATAATCTTACTGGGCCAGGTCTTAGTGGGCAGAAACTGGCACATCTCTGCTGAAACTGCTGAAATCAGGTAGGAGAGTGGAGCACCAGGTGATGGAGAGGAGGAGCAGCAGGAATCAGCCTTGTAAAACTTACCATCCCTTGTGATAAGACTGATGTAAAGAAACAGCCTTAGTGAATGCAATTTTCTCACTTCCTGTCATTTCCATCTCCATTTTGGGCCACTTGCCAGCTATTATAGTACATATTCTAATAGTCTGTGAATGTGGCTGTGTCTGACTATAGACAACAGACGTTACACAGGTCCAGTGGCTGCTCCTGACTTCAGGAGGGAGTTTGGCTCACCTGAGTTACCTGTGTCACCTCAACCAGTCGCTTCAGCTAATGTGAGGAATTAAGTAACCTTTATGGAAATGAGAAACTTGTACTGAAGCATTACATGAAGAAAAGTACTTTAGATTCCAGAGTTCTGGGGTTTTCTGCTTACCTGCAAAAAGAAGTTTTCCCTCTTAATCTTTTATAAAGTCAGTTTGGGGCTTTGAAGGCAGGAAGGATTGAATAAACTGAATAAAGGCATGAATTAACAATATTGTAATCTTTTCCCTTTTCTCTCCAAAGTTATCCCTGTCTGCAGCATTGTCCTATGGCAGTATTTTTTCTTAAACTATATATTGTTTATCTGTTTTTTATCATATATATGTATACCACTGCCAACAGCAACACCAGTGAACTGCTGGTACAGAGGAGACATCCATTTCCCACCCTTTTCTCAAGGATCTGAGAGGATCATGACTGACAGCTGCAGTTTGGCTGAGCCAAAAGCAGATTGGAATGGATATCTGAGCAAATGAACTGCTGTTCTCAAGGCAAAAGGGGATGTGGCACAGATCAATGTTTTGCTGCTGGGAAGGGCTGTGAGGCCACAGCAGAGACACCTGTGGAATGATGTGTGTCCTCTCTGAAGAGGGGAATGACAAGGAAAGCTGTTCTGGGAACATCGGGTGGTTCTCTTTGCCTTTCCCATGGTGTTTTCCACAGTAGTTACTTGATTTTTCTAATTTCTTTTTTATTTTTTTGAGGGTACTAAATTCTTTCTCTGAAGGCTGATGATTGTAGCCACATGTCTGCAATTTGTCCAGTGTAATTTTACAGGCTGTGCATTTAAGGGGAGGGAGAGCTGGCTCTTCAGGAGAGGAGGTCCTGAGTGCCGATGCAACACGCCCCATTTAACACCCAGGTTGTCACTGCATCAGCTGACAGGAGAATGTAGAAGGATTTCTGGGCTGAGTGGAAGATTTTTCTGAAGAAAGCACCTGGGAAGCTTTCATTTCCATGCGAGTCCCTGAAATAAGATAGCAAAGAAGGCTGCTCTGAAACTTCAGCGTGGCGTTTTCTAGAGAGAAAATTTTGCTGCTTTTTTTTCCCCACTGTTAAGCCCGAAATCGAAAGGTGAAAAACCAAGGTGGAAGAGCTGCATCCTGCAGCGGTGGGAAGCGAGGGCTGCCAGACAAAGCCATCTAGTGGCCACTGCGGGAGCCGAAGGTGTCGGGTCTGAGCCACCGCAGGGGTTTGGGATGTCCCCCTGCCAGGGATGGGGATGCTCCATCCCGGGAGAGATGGAGAGCGCTGGACGTGTGCGCTCCGGTGAGCCAAGGGATGGTCCCCCGGGCAGGACATGCTGCCCACGGCAGAAGTGTTTGTGTTGTTGAACGGCAGAGGACAGCACAGTGGGGTTTTGTTTGCTTTTCCTGGTGTGGAAAAGCACTGGCAGAAATAAAGGGACTCGGTAAAAGCCTAACTGAATGAAGTGTGTGAGCCCGACCTGAGCACAGTGATCCCTTTGTGCCCGGGATGCACAAAGGACAGCCAGGGAGCAACTCCTAGCTCCTGCTGGAATGCTGCAATTCTTCTTGAATGACAGAGTATTCTGTTTTGGAAGGCACCTACGAGGATCATCAGGTCCAACTCTTAATCATATGGCCCATACTAGGATTGAACCTGAACTTTGGACATGATTAGCACCCTGCTCCAACCAGCAGGGTCACTGGTGGGGAGATGTGAGCCTCCTGTAATCAAAATGCTCTGTGGATAACTACTGAATTTATTAAATGGTTCCATCCTCCAAAAATTCATCTTAAAAGCCAAATGGTTTTGTTTTGACACATTCTAAATGTTTTGACACTTACATATAATTTTAAAAGTCAAAAACCGTAGAGTTTGGACAGCAGCTTTCACTTGATCACCATATGCAGTTTTTCTACTTCCTCATAAAAAAAACCCACAATCAATCAATGAAAAATGGTTTATATTAACCTGAAAAACTCTCTCCCCTGCGTTGTCTAGTTCAGTCAATGAACAAAAACCATTAGTATTTGCATTATGAGACCTTAGTTCAGTGCCCACTTCACTCTGTAAGATGATACCCTGGAACTTTGTCATCTGCTGCTCTCAGAGCTGGCACCATAAACTTTCCAGGAGGTGTTACAGAATCCACACTGGAGGTACACGTTTGTTAGGAAAACAACCACCTAGGCAACATAGTGTGGCAGTGTGGGAAGTTTACATTGCAGGGAAGCAGGAAGGTCATCAAGGGCCAGTAGAGGGAAGGTGTGTGGTATTTTAATGTGGGTAGAGGTGAACAGTCAGTGCTGGTGAGGAAATGCAGCAAAATAGATGAGCCCAGTAGAGATTTCTCCTGTTGTTCCCTCCTGGGGGATAAGACAAGAGATTAAACAATTCTTCAGTAGCTGAGCCTGATTTCACAGCTTCTATAACATCTTCACAGTGCATGTACTGTGGGTTCAGCCACAAATGCAACCCTGTTATTAAAACGCCACTCCAATGTACCTGGGAGTTCAGGGCTGCATTTCTCACCTTTTCTGAAACTTTTAAGGGCACTTCTGGTGCCCCCCCTTAAGAGCATATTTCCAATTTTAATAAAAATTCCAAGGAATCCCAAGCTAATCAAAAGTTGGTGGGATTTTTTGGGTCTAAATCACAAGGTGCTTGCTGTACATTTGTCTCTTGCCAATATCCAAACTCTTAACATATGAAAAATTACCCTGAACTCAGTAATGAGGAGATAGAGAAAATGAATGAATTTTGATGTCTTTCCTTTCCTTTCCTTTCCTTTCCTTTCCTTTCCTTTCCTTTCCTTTCCTTTCTTCTTTTTTCCTATCCTTTTATTTTATCCTGATCCTGGTAAACTATTTTTGGTTATTTTTTTAGGGATCCAGTTAATGAGTCTTTGTGCATTTGGAGTTCGCAATGTTGTACTTTGAAGGACTGCAGAGCAAGTTGGTGGGGGGGAAGTGGTGTGTGGGCCTCAGGAGCAAGAAATTGAATCCATCTTCTCTTAAGAAAAGCAAAAACTGGGCAGTTTCTTCCTGTTTCCTTCATGGTTTTTTGTTTGCTTGTTTCTTTTGAAGAGCAGAAGCACGAGAGAGGATGTAGGGTCAGAAAAGATCATTTTGCCTGTTGGCTGGAATAGAAAAGACTATCTGGATGATCCCTCCTCTTTGCCAACACCATATAAAACAAACAGCACTTAACAGACTTGGGACACATTTCTCCATTTTCAGTGTAACTGCTCATTTTAAGTTGTTGCTTTAATAAGCAGATGGATTTTTTCATAATGCTTAAAAGGAGTTAAAGCATGAAGGCACTTAAAGAAATCAATTGTCAAGTCTTTAACTAATGGGATTACACAGTAGAGACCCTTTCAAGATGGCTTGTTCTAAGTGATCCAGCAGCCATAAAGGCCTTATTGTGGGTCAACAAGTTATTTTGTGGACAATAGTGCCTTTTGAAGAACTCACACAATCAAAATTTAGATTTGTGCAAAGTGCTTAATGTTATTGAAGTGCCTTAATATAAATGCATGAGCTCCCCTGAGCCAGGTGTGTGTGCTTCTGTCTATGCTCCTTTTCTAGAATGCTGGCTCTCCTGCATCTTTAAATAAATGAAAAATCCTGTAGATTTCCTGGTTTCAAAACAGCATTCATATCATCTTTGTGATCCAATGAATGCCATCCTTTCAGGTCTGTATTTTGCAGGAGCAAGAAGAGGGGGGAAAGGTCACCACAATTAAAAAAAGTTTATGCTTTAGTATTTAAATGCAGTGATGTTGCTTTAAAAGCAGTCCAAATTCAGCTGTGGGCTAAGGGCCATGCCTGTCATGTCAGACAGTAAAAGGCAGGGCTTTGGTAAAGATTTGAGCATTTGAAAACATAAGGTTTTATAGAATACACTGCATTTTTATTGCCTTCAGTGCTGGTGAAAGTCTGGATGCCTTATGGGAAACATAAGGAGTTGCTGAGGAGACGTGAATATCCTCCTAAATATTCTGAGGTCAAATTTCACCTATGAATTCTCCACTTACCCTTAAAGGATCTTTCCCTGTGGTGTCCAGGGCCTGATCCAAATGTATTCAAATCAATTGGAGTCCTTATATTGGCTTCTAAAAGCTTTTAAATCTCATCCTAAGTGCCTTACCGTGTAACATCCCTGATTTGGGCTGTTTTCTCCGTGGAATCAATGGAGACTTTTCCCTGTCAGTGGGACCTTTCCTTTGTACCTCCAAAGGGTGTAGCAGTACCTTTGGAAGCTCTGCTTTGGTTGTCCATGCCTTTAAGCTGAGTCACACCTGTGGGTGCTGAGCATTTATTTGCTGCTTGATCCAATCACTGGATTTGTCATCTGTTTCTTGTACTTTTGCATGGCCTTTCTGAAGTGCCTGGGCAAAGGAATAGCTCAGACATTCCTACACTGATCCCAAGCCTTCTCTGAGGTCTCCGAAAGGATCTGACCCCAGGGCATCTGAGTCTCAGCCAGACCCTCATCCTGGGTGTTGATATGTCTCACTGGAAAGGCAGCTCTCTTGCAGGGAATGAGCCAAACCTGACTGAAATCTTCAGCAGGATTTAGATTAAGCCCACAAATCCTGATTCTGCAAAGATTTAAGCTTGTGCATAACTTTACATATGTGAATAGTCTCACTGAGGTCAAATGAATTAAAATAATGCACAAATAATGAATTAAAATAATGCACCTGCTTAAGTCTTAGCAGTGTCGAGGCCATAATGAACTGGAAAAAACCACAGAAGAGAAAAGCTGTCTTTTTCAGAGCTATGGAGGTGTTATTTCAGAAGCCTTGGCAGTGACAATTGTGTTTACATGTACCATGCAAAGCCTAAATGAAGGGGAGTGTTTGTTCATCCGTATCATGTATTTGGGTCAGTAAGGGATCCCACATGGCTTCAGAGGTTTGCCTTGTCTATTCTACTTAGAAAAGCACCTGAAAGTATTAGTTTTGCAGTCTGATCCTAGTGGGATTAGTGGTGTTTTTACCACAGAGAGACTTCAGGATTTGGATTGCAGACCTTATTAAAAATGGGCCCAAACTGAAGGAAAAAACCAGTGTGATGGAGTGAGTGAAAGGTTTGCAATGCTGCAAGGGCTTCCTCAGGGTGTGAGAAGTCATTCCACTCCAGAATAAGGATAGGGAGAGGTCAAATAAAATGTGTGGGGGCAAAACAACCCTTGTGTTAAATCCAGGTTTGAGCTGAGTTGTGAGGGTGGTACGTGCTGGTGCCTGCAATGACTTTGCTGGTCACCTGTCCTATCTTCTCCTCCCTCACCTCTGCCTTCAGTCCCTGGGCTCCTCTCAGAGGAGATTTTTGGGCTGTTGCTGCCCAGTGCCAAGGACCGAAGAGATCTGGGGAAGAACATTCTCTCCATTCACCTCCCGCTGCCAGGACATTTAATGTTACTTTTCTTTTTAAATGAACCTCTTTGTGAAGAGGGGAAATTGTCACTGTGAGAAAGTTCTGCTCTGTCCCAATTATTCGTATATATTTGCAAGGTCTCTCCACCCAAGCAGAAAACCACATACATATATAAATACATGTGGCTTATTAGCAACTTCAGAGCCACAGAATTACTCCTGTAAATATCTCCTTGGGCATAAAAATATTGGTTACAAAAATAGGTAAAAAAAGTTTCTTGCATATGTGCATTTGCTATTCATTTGCTGTAGAAAGACACTTTCAAACTACTTGATGCTATTAGACATTTTAGAGAAAATAACCTGCCAAGAGTGTGTGTTTAACTAGAAAAAATTCTTTGGAAGGACCAGAAGTATGAGCAGCTGGTAAACTTCTCTTGATTATTTTCCCTTACATTTCTAATAATGAACTCAAATGATTTTAACACCTTAAAAATACTCTGCTTAAACAGCCTATGCCTAGGCAAATTTAGAACTGTACAGAAGTCCTGGAACACAGAAGTAATGATGGGGGGAGAGAGTCAAAGAGAAATTAAGGGTAAAGATAACTAAGAACAGGGAGAATAAAAAGCCATTTAAGGGACACAAACGCAAAGTCAACGAAGTGGAGTCCACACAGGCAAGGATGTTGCAGTTTTAGGGGAATCTGAAGAGCACGTGGTTTGTAACAATGACAATAATTTTGTGTGTCTGTGAGCTGAGGATAAGGAGATAAGATGGGAGAAAGGATGGGGGGAGCAGAGCACTGACTAACCTCCCCATCCCTCCCTGAGGGCCAAACACAGTGCAAGCCTTTCAGGACTCCTCATTGTCCCTCCCCTGAAGTCACCCTGCCAGAGTGGGACAGGAAAAAGAGCCCTTCTATGCACAGATCCCATCAGCACCTCCTGGGACCTCCGAGCAGCCCACTCAACCTATCTCAGCCCATATATATTGCACGTAATTGTGTAACCATGTCTCATTCTCCTTGAGTACACCAGGAACCAGAGGAGGTTATGAGCAATCTGCACCCTTGGCCATAGCTCCAAGTCCTCTCCTAGCCAGCTCTGGCTCCAGAAAGTTCTCCTCCACCTCTGTTTATTCTCAGGATTTCTTCTTTTCTTTCTTTTTTGTCCTGACAGTCTTTTGGCTTTTCTGGTCTTATCTATCATCTCTCATTTAAACAGTGTCTGGGTTTTCAGTGTGCCTGAGGAAAACTCCTCTCCCCTCAAAGCTGAGGGGAATTTGGAAGCAGGAGGGAAGAGCAAAGCAAGGGGACTGAATGATATTTTCCTGCAAGGACTCACCAGTGATCCCTAGAAAGAGGGAGGCTGGAGTTCAGCCTGGCTGTGCTGCTCCTCCTTCACTCCAAAGGGGTCTGCCAGACTGTTGGCTTCAACAGAGCCCTCCCAGGATTTCCTGGTGGAGTTGAGAAGCCTTTCCTTTCACTTCAATTCCCACTCGGCTGTGAAAAGCTTGGATTTTGATACCAACTTTTTATGAACAAAAGTTGTCTCAAAAATTCTCGTGCAACTTCACTGCCTGTTTTGCAGCAGCATGGGGAGGTGAAGAAGCTTTACTGTGCATTTACAGAATCCAGGAGTAGGTTAATGACCAGTTGCCTGTAATCTCTGTGTGACAGCAGCGTGGGGGCCAACTGCAATGACAGGGCATGACTGTGTCATTCCAAAGCTCTGCAGGGAGATGGGAAGGTGGCAGTGCTGCCATCACTGTGGATGGCACAGATGTGAAGGAGGGCACCAGATGTGAAATCCACCTAAGTATAGTTTGCCACATAAAATGAAGGGGGAAAAGGGGAGGCAAAAACAACTGTTATCGCACTGAAGTGGAATTGCTGTGGCTCTTCCAGTGATAGTGACGCTACCAAAGTATGGAGGTTGGTTGGTTTTCCTTGCAGGTACCTCAGTATTTCATTTGTGTAGCTCCCACTGTGAGGCTGGTGCTCTGGTACCTTTATTAGACAGCCAGAGCACAGGAATCTTCTGTCCCTGTAATGAGATGGAAAATAAGTGAGTGCCTCTCATTGGCCTGGCTGTGGTTACCCCTCTGCTCCAATTGGCTCCTGCCCTGCAATATTTAAGCTCTTTTGCAAGGAAGAAAAAAGAAAAAGCAACCTCAGCTCTTTGTGCCATTCAGCTGAAGTAGGAAAAACTCCAGAAATTACATGAAAGAGAAGATGGGGGGAAAAAACCCACCCCAAAAAGCAAAGCAAATGGGCTGTGAAAGTGCTGATAGGGGAGATGTTTTCAGGAAGCAGGGAGTGCTCTGAGTCACTGTTCTCCTTGGAGTCCAGCATTGCTCCTGCTGGCATCCACTGCAGCTTTGGCAGGTCTAATTCTGGATCACACCAGGGCCGGATGGGGCCCTTCCCTGCACTCCTGCTGATGGTCTCCAGGCTCTGCTCTCTGGGGATTTGTTGTATTTGTGATGCTCTCCAACCTTCTCCTTTGGTTCTGGGAGGAGTCACCAGCTGTGCTGCACATCCCCCTGATGTGGCGTAAGGCTGATCCCCATTCTTCCCATGGGGAATGTCACCTGAAAGCCCTGCAGAAATACCTCTGAGAAAGTCGACAAGCAAACAGCAAAAATTGTTGGTGGGCTGTATAATTTCTGTTCAGTTACATAACTGGAAGCCAAGGTTATTCTACCTGAGACCAAGCACTTCTGATAAATGCATCCAAGACCACGTATCCCAAATCCCATCCTAAAAGTCCCCATTCATAAGGCAAAGTTGTGCTTTGAGGCCTTTGTTACCAGAGTGGCAAAATCTTCCCATTCTCTAATATTACCACAAATGACCCTTTTAAGTTTGGCTGACAGCTCAGGCCTGTGTTCCTTTGATTATAAATGAGGTAAAGTGTTTGCATAGAAAAATGGTATTTTATAGAAGATCCCTCAGCAGTAGAATCAGTATCATTTTCAAACACAGAGTTTACTCATTGAAAAGTGAGGTTTTGGCTGAAAAAGCAGGAAAATCTACATCTCTTTACTGAGGTTATTACCTTGTGCTTCATTTTAAAAATGCTGTTAAGCACAGGACAGAAAAACAAACTATTTCAGGTTGAGCTAAATATTTAGTTTGGCACCCAAAATGTATCTCTAAGTTCTGTGCAGTTTGGGTTTTTCTTGCTGGAAACACAGTCTGATGAATAGGAAGTGCCCATTTGCAGGAACACAAAGCAATTTTTATCTGATTGGTTTTTTATCTATCATGCTGAAAAGACAAATTAAAATCAGTTTGCTACAGTCACTCAGCAAGTGACTTAAAAATTTAACCCCCCTCAGCTGAGATGTGATAATTGACCAAGTGTATTTTCCTGTTTCAAATGCAAAGTAAATTTAACTTAGCCTATTTACTGTTCTGGTAATGTCCTAAAATATTTCCCCTTAATTATGGTGATTACATTTCCATGTTTAGGTAAGCTGTAAGTCTGGGAGTGTTGATTCCCACCAGAGAGGGAACTCCTGCACTTGGAAAAAGAGGTAAAATTTCATTTAAGGAAATAAAACATATATTTTCTGCTAAAAATACTGACACTTAAAGTATGTCCAGTAACAAGTCAAAGCTGGTCTGCTGTTAAAATTTGCAGTTCTAGGCTATGTCAGAGAAAACAGATGAAGTCTTTGAAATAAGCTGAGTCAAGGTCATGGAGAAGCACTTTTGCTTTGGCATTCAGGCAACAGAGCAAGACTCAGGAATGATGCTTTAGAACACAAGGAGAGCAGTTAAGGTTATAACACTGCACAAGTAGTGAAAATACTTCACCCAGATGAAAATAGTAACTTTATATTAGTGCTGAAAAATAAGTTTGAAAGATGGAGCAATCAGCACAAACAATTTTGGGTGATTTCTTCGATGGAGGAACTATTTTCTTGGCTGGTAACTTAACGAAAAAATTATAAAGAAAAAGCAGTACAAATGTCAGCACCATCTGTAGCTTATTAGATCTGATACAATGGGACAGATTCTGATAGAATTCTTGTTGGGTGTAAACCTAAAATAAGTTGCATGATGCCATCACACTTTTTTTACTGCTCTGGGAACAACCAGCAAGGAGAAAGTCCTTTTGCTTTCCTTACAATACTGTCAGGGGAAATCACACATCAGTGATGAAACCCTTCTGATTGCTCCATGAAGCCAGTGATGGTGTGTATGAAATGAGAAATGGTCCCAGCTCCCACAACAGAAATATGGGGATACAGCCTCCCTTCCACTCTTCTCACCAAGAGCTGGGATCCATCACATGAGGAAATTCTTCTGGACTGTTGCCCCTTTGGGGCTAATATATTTGAATGAAATACAAGGCAGTGCAAAACTTGTGTCTCTACAACAAAGCAATAAGTTTGTTTTTAAAACTGACATATAGAACAGGTGTCTTTCACAGAAGACATTTGTACCAGGAGAGTATTTCCTAGCAGCAAAGAAAACAAAATTGAGATGATCAGTAACATGCTTTTACTGTTTGTGTCTATTTTACTCACTTTCTCTAGAAAGAGGCTTTGTTTGGGGGAATTCAGGTTAAAAGGCACATAGATTAAAAATCACCAGTATATTGCATTAGATTTAGGATCACTTTTCTTCAGTATTTGAGCTACTGTTCATTTACTATTAGACTTTCATTTTAAGTCAGTATGCTGCAATTAACTTGGAGATAAGTGGTAAAAATGGAAATGTTCTATCCCTGGTTTCCCTTTTGCCTTAATATTGTGTTGCATGGTCTCCACATGCTCTGCTTGGCCACGCCATTATCCCCAGGAGTGAGACATCTCCTCTTTTAAGTGGCAGCAGCTGTCAGCTGGTCCATGCAAGTGCCAGGGGGATGAAGTTACATGTGATCCTATTCTCCTTTCATCTGAGGGGCAAATAGACTTCTTAGATAACACAAAGTCATAATTCCACTCTGGTCTTCACGTGTGTATTTTCCCTGCCATTCACCTCCTGTCGATGATTTTTAGCAATTTTTGCAAGGAGATTTAACTTTGCATGTGATGAAATGGGTGAGATCTTGGAGTCTCCCTCTTCCTCAGATCATTTATTTCTTCTTTGCAAGTCACAGGGAGAGCAGAGTTTAAATAGCAAATTGACATCTGCCACACAGTCACGTGGAGCCCATCTATATTTAGATTGATGCCTGTATCAGCTACACTCATCAGGACCATCTTCAGTCAGAAGGACTGTAATTACAGCACTTAAAAAGGCAGAGTCTTGCTTTCCTGCTGGACTGAATCTGGAGTGACATCAAGAACTTGCCTGGTGGAATAAAAAGTAGTACCTGCTTTCCTCTGCTCAAGTTAGACTTCCAGTTGAGCTTGAGCCAGGTTGGAATCATGTCAGTGCTCAGTGTGTAGCTACAAACAGTTCCCGGTTTGTGAATGTGGAGAAGACAGTTTCTGTCCATGTTATAGCTGCAGTATGGCATGGAAATATAAACTTGATACCGCATCTTTGTTCAGAATAATTGAGAAAACAGGTTTTTGGCACATGAGTGTTTCCTCAATTTCTGAAAATTTTTCTGGCTAAGAAATGTCTGAATTTAAGTGTGGAAGACATTACATTTTTTAAAGTCTTTTCTTGCTAGGGTTATATTTTAACCTAGTTGCTTCTTAGAACTTAGTGAAGAAAGCAAAATTTGAAGGAAAATGAACATCTGAAAGTGTGTCCCAAACTGACACAACTCCAGTAGAGTTCTCCATGCTCAAAAAGCCTGGAGGCTGACATGGCCAGCAAGATCTCCCAGCCCCTGACACTGAAATACATTTAAAAAGGATGGTGCACCTCTGGGTTCAAAGGCATCCTCTGCAAGCGTTTCCATTTGCTGACTGGGTAGGCAGGAGCTGGTGTTTGCTCTGCCCGTGGTGGGGGTGCTGACACCAGAGTGCTAACCAAAACCTGGAGTGATGTGGTGACCCTTAGGCTCGAGGAAGCAGTGCTGGGAGGAAGGGTGTGGGAAACGCTCCATGGTGTGGACAAGGCTCTCAGGCACTGATCTGATGGCACTTGCACTGTGTTGGCTGAGCCCGAGATGCCCTTCATGTGCTTCTGGAAGGGACTGATCCCCTGGTGGGAAGAGGAGGATGCTTTGCCAGCCGTGGTGTAGCCACCTTTCTGGGACACCTGGGGTGCAAATGGAACCTGTGTGTAATGAATGTGGTTTGAGAGGCTGGAGCTTTGCCCTAGTCGTGCTGTCCTGCTCCCGGAGCTGCCTGTGCTCTGAGTGGGGCCGAAGGCAGAGGGAGCTCTGCCTTCTGTCCCTGCGAGTTCAACCACAGGGGACAGTGTTGTCTCAAACCTACACACGGGGAAGCTTGTGTAATTCTCCTGCCTGTTCCAGCGATGCAGAAAGCAAAGTAAAACGTCCTTGGTAGGAGATTATGATACTCCGAGGAGAGGATTTGAGATTTTCTCACTTGTTGGTGGTCAGTGACGCAGCATCCTCTGGGGAGTCATCAACTGACAGGAAATGCTCACTCGCTCATTTCTGCAGAGAAAATGAATAAGAGAAAGGATTTGTGTATTCCTGGATTAGGTTTTTTTTTTTCTATTTTTATTTAATTTTTAATAAGATGGACTGTGACAGAGAAAATAAACTTTTTTACCCCCTCCATTCCTAATCTCTCAATGTGATATAAATACCACCCCACAATTTAGCATTGTTAATTAATATGTACTTTCCATTACCTTCCTTTTGGAGAGCTCATTATCTTGAGGAATGTAACTGTTCATTCAAACATTTCATTTTGTAGCAGGAGACAGAGACGGAGGTGCAGAAGAACTACTTTAACTGCATTGTGTAACAATGTCTGTGATAATAATTGTCTGAGAGAATTATATGGAGGTAACAAAAGGACTCACAAAATGAGTACATTACAAAGACTCTTTTATGACTGAAAAATACTGATATCCTTAAAAAAGAAAGAGAGAGAAGTAGGAGTTGGGTGATTTTGTAGGAAAATGCAAAGATTACACTGAAGTTTGTCTTCGCATAGGGAAGATGTTTCCATAGGATTGCTGGAGGAAAGCTTTTGCTCTGCTCCCCGTGTCCCCAGCCCTGTTTGCACAACACATGCTCCCTGTGCTGCCCTACCAGCAGTGAGAGGCTGGGCTGGTCAGCCTGACCTGGGCTCCTCGAGGGGAGCAGCTCTGGGACTGCCTGTGGCTGCTCTTTTAGAGAGATTTGTCTCTGCACAGGCAGCTTGTGCCCACCTCATTTCAGCAGTCAAGCCACTCCAGCTCCTTTAGGATCCAGTTGTGCAAACAGGGCAGTCCAGGAGGGGCTGGGGGGTTGTATGGGCTCAGTGAGTGGGAGATGGAGAGGAAAGCAGGGCGAGAGGCAGAGGGGTAACTACTTGTTCTGGGCACTCATCACCATGACAGCTACCTATTATTAGATCTATCATATACACATTTATTTCCACAGCATGCAGGCGGTCGGTCTACTAGGTAAAGGATTGTTTTCTGCCCCTTTTAAAAGTGTCAGAGACTCTTTATTGGACCCACTTGACAAGTAGATTCAAGCTTGCTAGTTTTTTCTTAACTCTAAGTTATAATCACAAGAAGTCTGTTTTTCTTATCACTTATTTCTGCTAAAAGGTTGCATTTGCTGTCACCATTTGGAACGCTGTAGCTGTGTGTACTGAACACTGTGTTCAGAAATTCTTATTTTTGTCACGAAAGTACAGCTGTATCTTAAGGGTGGTACAGAATTAGAACAAGGTATAATCAAGTACTGTAGGTTGCTAATACACATTACACTCAGTGGCATCTTGGCATGTGGAAACGTGAGACTTTACACATCTGGATAAAAGGAACCAACAAGGAAGAGATTGAAAGTCTTTTAATGCTAGCAAGGGAAATGTTGCCTTCAATGTAATAGGTAATTTCTTTCTGTAGTTGGTGACTCCCTAGATGGCCACCTTTCCATGGCTAGTGTTAATGTTAGGCACTTCAAAACCATGGGAATAGGGGGGTGTTTGTAAAAAATCTGCTTTGTAAAGCAATTTATTTTTCTGAGGGGGTGGTGGTTGGCCGGGTCAGTTTCTGACCTGGCCAGACACATGACCAGGAGTGCTGCTGCTGCAGGGAAGGTGGTGCTGAGGAACAGGGGTGTGCAGGGAAGCAGGGGGAAAAGCAGAGCATGTCCCTCCCAGCAGCACCTCTGTGGTGGAGGGGGCTCCCTGTGGAGCGTGGCCATCCCTCATTTCTGTGGGCCCAGGAGGGAGGGCAGTTTGCAGCCCTTTACGTGCATTACAAAGGTGTTGGAAGAGCTCTGGAGCTTCTGAATCAAATCCACCACAGTCAGCAAGCAGAGCAGAACCTGCTGCAGGTTAACAGGAAGACCTGAGTAGAAAGGCTGTTCTTAAATCCCACTCCTGCTTAAGTCTGTGATGTCTCAGGCAGCATTAGGGACTCCTGAAACTTCAATTTGGAAGTGTCCGCTTCAGACAAACATCTGGCCTCTCTTTGAGCAAACTGTGGGTGGCAGAAATACTGAAGTCCATTTCCCTATGNTCAGCTGCTCCTCACAGGACTCACTCTGCAAACCCTTCCACAGATCTGTTGCCCTGCAGGCAGGTTAGCAACAGGAAAAGTATCTAAGAATGCATTTCAAACGCCAGCAGTGATTTTTAGGGCGTGTGTGAAATTGAACAATCCCAATCTTAATCTCGTTTTGACTACAAAGTTTGTTCTTCATGTCGAAATGTGGCAGTGCTGGAGCGGGAGCGGGTGGTGGTCCCGCAGCCCCAGACTGCCTGGTGGGAGCTGTGGGGAGCTCTGGGGGACAGGGTCGGTGGGATCCCTGCCGGCTCCTCCCGAGCCGAGCCCCCGATCCGCGGCGCTGGCAGAGGGGTCTGGGGGTTGCTTGTGCAGTTCAGGGAGAACAGGGCACAGCCGCTTTCCCAGAGCTGCCTACTCGGCTCGGCAGATGCTCCTTCCTTAACCCTGCCGCTCTGTCCCTGCCCCCCAAACAGACCCTTTCCCCCGTCAAAGCCGGTTTTCCCCAGCCAGTCACTAAATCAGTCGGATGTGCCTCCCTTCCCCCACCTGACACGGTGACGAGGAGTGCCTGCTGATCAGTCCTTTCATGCAGTCCCCAGTTGCTGGTTCGAATATTAAAAGAAGAAAAAAAAAGGGGAGTAAAGAACCACCCTCCTCCCCAGCCGTGCCCTCGCGGTGCTGCCCGAGCGCGGCCCCGGGGATGGAGGGCTGGGTGGTGTGCGATGCTCCTGCGGACCTGCAGGAGGTGGAGCCTGCTTGGCTCGGCTTTCTTTGGGTCGCGGCAGTCCCGAGCGAGCCCAGGGCTGCGGGGTCGGGGCGTGAGCGGGGACTCAACTTTGGGCGCACTTTGCCGGCCCTGGGTGTCGCACAAAGCCCGGTCCTGGGAGCCGCGGCTGTCACCCGGCAGGGAAGGCAAGGACAGAGGCCCGAGCATCCCTCTCCTTCCTCCAGCCGCTTCCTTGGGATCCCCGACCGGCTGGACACCCCGGCTGTCCTTCCTCCTCCTCTCCTCACCCCGCTAGAACACACACCCAGCGGTTTTACTGTGATAAAAGGGAAGGTCTCGAGGAAAGTCAAAAGCATCTGGGGAAGGAAACAGGTTGGACACGTAAAGAGAAGAAGAGTTCAAGAGTTTCACCAGTGAGCCATGAAATGAAAAGTAACAGCTGACGTACTGGAGGGAAGGAGGGAGAGCCATCAGCAGGAGCTATGGATCCAAGGTTAACGGCGGGGGGGAAGGGAGAGGGGACTTAAAGTGATTACCCAGGCAAAGGAAACAGTGAAAAAGAGATCGGGGCTATTGCCTTGCATATGCTGCAATTGCTGGGAAAGAATCACCCGGAAAACTCCTGACAAACATGAGCAAAAGCCTTTGCGTGGACAAGAGCCAGTGCCCCTCTCCTTTTAGAAGCACGAGGCTGAGCACCTGATTTCCTTTAAAAACAAAAATCCCAGAGGGTTTCCGAGAATTTGCATTTTCTACCGCCACAGTTGCTTGCCCGGGAGGCTGAAAGGAGGAATCGCTTCACTTTTTTTTTTTCCTCTAGCTAGAAAATAATACAGAAATAAAGAGATGACGAGGGGTAATAGCGGCGTAGGGGGTAATCGTGCAACTGAGTGTAGGTTAAAATTACCAACAACACCGGAGAAAGAACACCCCCTTAATTTTTCATTTAGAACTATTTAAATGAATGTGTTAGAAGCTGACAAGAACGTTGCGTTGTCCTGGCGGGACGCGAAGTCGAATGCTACCAAATCGCAGGCAGGATTTTTTCCCTGCTCGCGTTTCAATTAAAGACCTCTCGCGTACAAGCACAAAGCAGGGCAGAAGTTTTCCAGCCTCACAAGCCCGGGGCTGAGGAGCCGCGGTTCCCGGAGCGCCGGGGCGCGGTGACACGGCGGGTCCCTGTCCCAGCGCATCCCTGTCCCAGCGCATCCCACGGCGCGCCGGGCCGGGCTTTCCCGGAGTTGGCCAAAGCCCGGGGAGAATGAAGCCAAGGTGGGCTGCGGGAGCCAACCCTGCTGCGGGTCCCTCTCTCCTCCCCAGCCGCCCCCTTGCAGCAGGTGCCCTTGGCCAGCTGCCCTCAGCCAGTGGCCCCGCAGAGGTGCCCCGGGAGGGTCTCCCTCCCCGCAGCCCCTCAGCTCCTTTGTTCCACGGCAGCAGCCGCTGCACTACATCTCCCGGCAGGCTGCACGGGGGAAGGGGGGAGGAAGGCTTTTCCACCCTTTTTTCCTCCCCCATCGCATTCCTTCTCGGTGAGTGGGGGGGAAAAAAAACACGCTCTCTTTGCTGACACATCATGTGCGTTGAGCAGACAGGAGGGGCAGGGCTGCAAGAAGCAGATCACGGGAAATAAGGGACAACTTGCAGCCTCCGAAGTCAAACTCCGGTGACACAGAAAAAAGAACAAACAAACAAAAAAGAAAAAAAAGGGAGAGGGGGGAAAAAAAGAAAAGGGAAAAAAGAAAGCGGGGCAGAGGGAAAGCCAACACAGTTAAATCCTGAAGTAGGAAGGATGTAGCTTTGAAATCTTAATAAGTACGCGGAGGAGAGATTTTCTCTTTTGTGCGCGGGGCCGAACAAGATCGCTGCCAATCTCTCCAGATACACAACTTATGCAACTGTTTCTCCATCACAAACTAAAGCACACGCATGTCTTGCATAATGTTGTTTGCCACCATACAAATGTTTCTTTTCTGGCCCCTGTAGAGCCTACAGATTGCTTTGCTGATCTTCTGCATCAGATGGCTTTATCCTTCTGGTACTGCATATATGCAGATCTGAGGTCTGTGTAAATATGTACAAACAAAATGCATATTTTGTAACAGGTTTATTTTTAGTCCCTGTGTTTTTACGCTTGGAAGAAAGAAGTTTGTTTAATTGATTTGGTTGGTGTAAGAGTGGTTAGTTCGAACAGTGGGAGCTGAAATCTTATCAACTCTTTTAAAAACACCGACAAGGTTTGAATGGCTGCACATTGTCTCCCCGTAAACAGTGTCCTCTCAGTTCTACCTTTAACTTCAGCAAAGCCATGATAGTTTAAATGAGGAAATGCATATCAATTGTCTGTATGATGAGAGATAAATATCATGTCAATATACAGGATTGAATTCTACTTTAGGTTGTAAGTTGGATTGACTTCTCTGGCTGGTTTGGCAGAGCAAATTGCTATTGTTCTGCTGTAGATTCCATCACAATGTTTTGTCCCTGGTGCTCTGGAATGCTTTGTCATGATTATTTTATTTTAAAGATCTTTGCATGTAAGTATATATTAAAAAATCTTCACCTGTGCTGCTGCTAGTATGATCACTCTGAATGGAGTAGTTTTAAATGTGTAGTTTTAACATTAATGCTTTCTGTTCACTTCTGAATTGTAACAAAGGTAACAGTCCAAGCTGTCTTACTCCATTATACCATCACATTTGTCTCTGAAGTCTGGGCTTCAACCTTACTGAGGATTGCTAAAATCTGCTAACAATCAGTGCTGTTTTCACTGAAATTAAAATCAATATCGAGGTGGTGGTTTTACATGAACCAAGAAGATTTTAGATGGTTGTTTTGTTTTTTGGGATTTGTTTGGTTTGGTTTGGTTTGGGTTTTTTTAAACATATTGTTATATAACAGAGTTTTGAGCCAGATTTGTGGCTTCAAGCCCCAGCTCCAAGAACAAGGTGGTGAAGAGGCACTAAGTCTCGGGTGGGCCCCTCAGCGCCACATTTTCTTTCTAGATCCCCCTTTTTCCTAAGAAGAGGTGCCCATTTCCCCCCAACAGCACCTTGCTCCCTCCTTTCTTTTCCAAACACCTTTGGTGGCCTCCTGTTTAACACTTTTGCCATATATGATTCTTCAGCAGCTCTTTGTTCTATATCCCTGCATCCTGTCAGGACAACCATCCCGTATTTGTGCTCATGGACTTCCTCCCAAGCTCAGGGACAATATGATGTCTCTAAGGTGTTCAAGGTTGGGCTCAAATATAATTTTTTTCCCCTTAAAACACGTGGCTAATGAAAACATTGCTCTTCTTACCCTGTCCTTTCTGAATTTATCTCTTGTTCTGTGATCATTTTATTAGTTATTTTTGTCATTATGTAGAATTACAGAATCACAGATAGTTTGGGTTGAAGGGACCTTAAAGTTCATCTTGTTCCACTCTCTGCCATGTGCAGGGACACCTCCCACTAGCCCAGGCTGCTCCAGCATGGCCTTGGACACTCCCAGGAATGCAGCAGCCACAACTGCTCTGTATCCCTGACATGGTAACAGAGTGACACAGGCTGAGAAATGGAAGAGTAGAGACCTATGGGCTCAATTCCAGGCCTCTAGAAACAAGGGAGGGAAAACCTGGGTCCCAGTAAAACTTGTTGGCTTGTTTAACTTGGTTGCTGCAAAGTAATCCTAAAGGGACTCATCACTGAGGGAAAGTGAGGGCAGAAAGTTGCTAGGCCAGGCTTTTAATAAGATCACATTTATTTTCATGATGCCTTTTTACAGTATATATTTACAACTGGGAATTTGAAGGAAAACCTTTAGGAACAGCAGCCAGCCAGTACAGGAGACACCTCTCAAAGTCACGTTATTTAGGGCCAAGTTATTCTTCATGGTTTTCCTCCCTTAACTTTTGCAATCATGTTATCTCCCCAGCAATGCCAGTCAGCCAAGGGGTGAGATGAAGGAGTGTGTGGACCAGAGGACACACACAGACATTCTGACAGCAAACCCAGGATTGCTGAGCAAGGGCCCTCAAACATCATGAGTCAGCCTGTTCCTACCGAGTCATGAGACTGAATAAAAAAATCATGAGCTGTTTGCAAAGGAAATTTGGCCTTTCTTTTGCTCACTTTCTGCTGCTGGCTTTGTCCTGTGCCTGGGATATGTTTGCAAGTTTCCCCCAATAAATAAAAGGACTAAAAGGACATTTAAGTCTCTAACAAAAGGCATTTGAAAAAGCAAGTCAAATGCTAGTTTTGTAAGACTGGACAAATTTGTTAAAAAGGTTTCTGCAGAGGCATAAAGAAAGTAAAACAGGCGTTACAGAACATAGGATGAGCTGCTTGGCATCCTTACACAACTCACCTAGTATTTAACTGGGACAAGGACAGGGAAGCTGACATTTAGCCCAGAAAAAGACAGGGAAAGCATATAGACTGGGAATTTAGTGTGGAAAATAGGAAGTATTGGGACATCAGTGGCCTTTTTGGATAACTTGCATGTGCTTGTTCTTCCCTCAGTCATGTGGCCATGTTTGGGGGGCAGAATGTCCTGTGGGAGACACCATCCCACCCAGGAGCTTTTCTGTGTTCAGCTGGGGAAGGCAAAGGAGCACAGGGTGTGTATACCCAGTGTCCATCTCCCCTCCTCTATTTTGACAGCCCTGGTGACTTTTAGAAAGTCCTCAGAAGCCTTTTGTTTCACCAGATTTTGGGGGAGAGGAACTGAGTGACGTGAGAGCACTTTAGTGCCCTACCAGAATACTGGTGGTCAGGAGAGAAAGCCTCATTCACTCAAGGGTTTAATCTATTTTTTCTGAAGCGCTGTTGTGTTTTGCAGCCTTTGCACATCTTTTGTTGCACTTATGCTTAGTGCAGAGAGGACTATTTAAGGAACCTCAGTATGTTTATTTAAAGGAGAGAAAAAAGCCCTGAGAATGCAGAATGCACTTTTTAATATTCTTTGGAGCTGTTCCCCATGATTACGTGTTAAGTAAGACACGACCAATAATTGCATTGAACACAGGGACTTTCTGTCATAACTATTTTATTTATTTCATTTCATTGTCTTAACCTCGGTTTGTGCAGCTCCCAGCACAGTTGTCATACCAGGGAGCCTATGTGTGTGCTGCTGCAATGCTAGGAGATAATTAGTGTACCCTGCTCCAGAGAATGAGTGCATGGGCTGCATGAACAATATCCTGTTGCTCAACACTTCTCATTTGACTTTCTCAGACCCTCTATTTTGAAGATGATATTCCCACAGCCTCTCTGTGGTGCTGTGCAGTGTTGCTTTCCAGTGATATTAACAGGGATGGTATTGATCTGAATATATTCCCAGAGTGATCCTTGGAGCAAAATTTGTTGGACGAGTGTTATTTACAAATTCACCCCAATGTACAAAAGAAATTCAATTCTCTTTTTCAAAGCAGAGCGATAAAAGGATTCTGGGGACTGGATCAGCCTTGCAAGACAGCAAGGCTGGAAGTGAAGGACAACAGCAGCAACAATAAAATTGAAAGAGAGAGTGGGGAGGATGAGAGAAAAGAAATATAATATCTAGGAGGTTTCTGTAATTAAAACCAGATTAAATATTCCTGCTTTGCAAATGATACAAATTGATATAGTTTTAAAAAGCCATTACTGGTACTCCACTATGGGAGTTCAATATCTTTTCTGCCCTAGGGCTGTGTTCAGCAGAAGTGTTAAGCAGGGTTTGTGTGTGCAGGAGCCTGCTGAACACAGTGAAATGAGCTGCTTCATCTTCTCACCCCATTCAGCAGAAATTGGACTGTCCCGTGGAAATGTGTTTTGGTACTGCTGGGCTTTTTGCACAGAGCCAAAGAGAGGTGAAGGCTTTATTGTAATGCTCCTCCTGCTCCCTGCTGGGGCACTGTCTGTTCGTTGCACTACAAAGCCCTATTGCTTTCTGCCACAAAAATTAATGTACTATTTTTGTTTGAAGCAAAAGTGGCTTTGGGTTAAATCCTTGCCAGCACACGGGGGAACAAAACCTTGGGAAGGCATGTGCAGGCACTTTGTGTAAGAGCAAGATGTGGCATCAGGCAGGTAAGTCACCTGGGATGGAGCCAAGGTGACAGGTGTCGGTGCTCCTTCTGCACTGACCATGAGGAGATGGCAAGGTCAGAAAGTTTGTGACCTGTTCTGGAGCCAGGCCTGATTTCTTGGGCAGAAGGACCTTTGTGGCAGGTGACTTGTTTGGTCAAGTGAAGACATCAGTGGCACAGGTACCTGTTCCGTAACAGTGTGGTTGAATTGTGAGTAGGCTTGGGCTGCTAGCTGCTTATTCTCTCCTACTTCTCCATACTAGAAAGCTTACATACAAGATTTTCCAAACTGAGAGCTTTGAATTCATAATTCTTGCTGGAAAGAGGCTTCTGAATCTCCTTGGCAGCTTGGGAAACCTCAAGCCTAGCAAGAGACATTTTTTCCATTACTATGATTTCCAGACAGGTTTGTGTATCAATCTGCCCAAGTTTTCCCGAGTGCCACTGGGAGCTGAACCTGTTCAGAAAGCATTTTGTAGAACCAGCTGGCTCATTACCTCCTGTCTGGAAAAGGAGGTCAAGGCACGTTCTGGAGAATGATGCTGGAAGGTCTGGGCTGCTCATTTCCAAGGCAGGAGACAGGTAGGGGAGAACTTGTGATGAACTTCAATACCCTGCCCAGCTCTTCATTAACATGGAATGTCTGGAAGTAGTGACATTCAGCAGAGATAGGATTGTTTTCTCCAAGGAGATGAGCAGCCCGGTGTCAAGGCCTCAGTGGGATTCAAGTGTGAGTGCACATATCCTGGAAGGGATGAAGCATTGCAAATCCAAGAGACTGGGTCACTTGGGGGATGTGGGTTTCTTTTCTAAACCTTTTACACTTTGACAGAATGTTATGCTGTAGGAGCTATATACCCCAGTTCTTGTGCTTCTAATCTAAACTAAAGAAAAAAAAAAAAGGAAAAAGTAAAGAAAGAAAAGCTGGGATTTTGTCTGCTCTTTGTTTTCATGTTTGTGACTTGATCCTCCAGGAAAAAAAAACAAAAAACACAAAACCAAACAAACAAACAAAAAACAACCAACCAACCAAAAACCCAAACCAAACCAAAGAACGCCAAACAAACAAAAAAACCCAACAACAAAAAACCCCAATAGCACCCTTTCCAGTGTGATAAAAGAAACACCCAGAATTTGCTGATCACATATTAAAACATTCCTTGAGCCTCAAGGTCATGGGAGGGATTTTCAGAAGTGTTCAGCATTATTATACTTCATTTGAATTTCACTCCTCACTTCAAAGTTAGTGATTTTACGCAGTGTGAGGGCTTTAGGAAATCACACCGCACTGATTCAGATCTCACAGGCAGTGATTATCCTGCACTGACACCATGGGTATGAGCCAGGGGGATCTTCCACCACAAAGGTTCCAGAAAGGGCTTTTTTTCTAGAGCACTTCCCCCAGGTGTCCAGGACCATGTGGAGTTTAGCTCCTTTTTCACACAGGCTGCACTGTCATACGGGGACAGTTCTAGCACTTGGGTTTTCACAGGATTACACTTTGTATGGTCACTTACCTGGATGTAAAAGTCTATTTAGAGAGATTCAAAATGTTCTTTCAAAAGAAAAAGAATCAACTGAGTAGAAAACTCTTTTGTTTTGACTATTCCCAGAGAAAATGAACACAACAATCCCCTGTAGGGAATCATGCTTCCAGAAAAGCAGCTCGTTTACTATACCAGGCACTGTAGAGTACATGATGTGTAAGCAGCAGCATACAAAAACTGAGTTTGGTATTTAGAATAAAAATAAATTGAGTAGAGAATGGTGGTGACTTTACCCCTGTGTCCCCAAATAAGGTGTGTGTACCTTGCTTGTGGTTATGGGGGCAAGAGTGAAAGAAATTGACTCAATTCTTCATGATTGCTCCTGACAAGAGAGAAACGTATTGTGTATCCCTTTTACCTGGAGTTCTACGTTATGCTTCCTGATGCAGCTGGTTTTCATAAACCCAGCATGGGGGCAGTGCTGCTGAGGTTTGCAAATGTGCCAAAAAGTTTGATTTGAAAAGATTTTTTTTTATCTTGCATTGGAATGTCTGCATTTTTCAGAAGTCCTTTCACCTGTGGGTATTCCAACACAGGGAGGGAGGGACTTTCCAGGGACTGAAATGAAAGCAAAAGCCCAGCTGATGAGTTACACTAGCATGTAACCCACTGGTAGTTTGTCAAATGCACGAAAATGCTGGTAGCATTTTGCATTTAAAGGGCCAAATCTTTTCTGCAGATGGAATCAGACGATCTCCTCTGAAGGCAGCACTTAGAACAGAATTTTGTCCAGTCTTGAGGTTCAGAGCCTGCTTGGGAGGTCTGATTCTGTGATTCAGACAGGAGGCTAAAATGAGATAGCTGGGAAAAAATCAGGGGAAATATAGGAGAGAGATGGAAGGACAGGATGAAAGGCAGAACAGGAAAGCACTTATAGCACAATGGCAGAACAAGGGACATTGTTATAACTGGATAAATGCTCAGAGTTGATAATGGAAAAGAAACCATTTAATTGCAAACAATGGACTTGAGATCACAAGAAGAGCTCCTACCTCAAGGGGAAAGTCAGAATTTAAGGCTTTACGGGCACCTAACAACTTCTGAAGTCAAAGAAATTAGTGCTTTGCAGGACGAGTTGGATCTCTAAAAGTGTTTGGGATCCAAATTTGTAAGGTATAGATACCCTTAAAAATTTAGTCTCAAGGCTCTCAAACCTTCAGTGTTGGGAAAATCTGTGTTCCAGAACTGGGATGCAGCTGATGTGAATGGAGAATGACAGAAGAGTCAAATCCTGAATGCCTCACTAGAGCACAGAGGAGGAAATTTGCCCTTATAATGGTAGGACAAAGACCGCAGAAAAGCCTCAAGATGTTCTATTGTAAATGCTGGTTTTGTAGCAGTAAGTTTTAGGGACAAGCCAAAGGGAGTGTTGCTGTCTTTGGTTCCAATCTAAAATTGCTGCGTACCTGCTTTTAGATTATGGCAACACCCTGGAAGAGCGTTCTGGCTCCTGCTAGAGTGATACTGCAGCTTCTGCAGCTGTCAGTGTGGTCCTCCTCTCACAAAGAAAGCCAGGAGAGTGTGTTTATATCTCCCCAGAGTCTTCAAGTTAGGACAGATCCTGTGTTTGTCCTGACTGATACCAAGGGTGTTTCTGAGCAGTCAACGTGTGTGAATCATTTTGGTGGATGTGGAAGAAGTAAAGCAAGAAGATAAACATGTTCAGAAAAATGTCAGTACTTCTTTAAAGCCTTGCAATATTAAAAACTTCTTCTGTTACAAAGTGTCTGCTCTCTTTCTTTTATCCCTCTCCCCCAGATGAAAGTGACTGGAAATCTAAAACCCGTGGTAATTGGAATATGATCACAGGGAACCACTTTCTTCTCCTTTTGCTATTCAAATGTTCAATGAGAAGTGTGGGTTTATGATGGTTTAACAGCAGAAGCAACAAGTTGCAAGGTATGAGGTTATAATTTACTGTAATTGGGTAGCTGGAAATAGGAGTTGTGTGGTTGTGTGTGGCTGAGTGAAACATAGGACAGGACAGCCAAGAATCAACAGAAGGAATCCTGTGAGGAAGAAGGAAAGAAGGTAGTAAATGCAATTTATGGTATCCTAATACAATGGATCAGCTGTATCATTAGAGAGATAGCAATATACTGGTCCAGAAAAGGTCTTGAGAGGTCATTTTGCCTTTCCCATTCCTCCAAGAGAGTACAGAGGTTGGTTGTTTAGTCTCTTCTCAGAGACTGGTACATCCAGTACCAATGATTCCAGCAGCTCTCAAAGGAATGTGCACCAGCATTACCTACTTTTGCCTTTAGATGTGTTTTTCATAATACTTATCTGGATCTCCCTCTCTGCAATGTAAATTTAACCCTTCCTGTTCTCTCCTCCTGGATGTGAAGAACCAGTTATTCCCTTTCTCTTCTTATCTCTCCGAAGACTATTAATGTCTATTAATGCCTCAGTCCTCCTGCTGTAACTCCAAGCTGTAACTAACTCTTTCTTTAAAGTCTAAACATTCTCCAGACCTCTGATTGCTCTTGCTAACATCATCTGCTTTCTCGCTAATTCAGCCATGTATTTCTTGAAGTGTGGTACTCAAAACTGGGAGTAGTTGTCCAGCTGAGACTTTGTGTTGAGCAGAAGGATCTTTCCATGTGTCTTGGTGACTTCACTCCTGTTCATGTCTCTCAGTCTCATTTTGCAACAACCTGATGTTTGACCCGTTATAAACTCAAACCTCTTTCCTACAGAACCACTAGGCAGTTGGTTCCTATTCCTGGTTTAGTGAAGTTGATTATATCTGCATAAAATTAATCTCTAACACTTGTTTGTGTGGAACTGCAGATTACTTTTTCAGACCATTTCTACAGTTTCTCCTATCCTTTGACACATGTACTGCCCTCCAAACTTCAGATTATCTCCAGATGCAATACTCTCCATTACATCATGCAGAGCATGAGAAATCTCCTAAGAAGCTGATTTGCTGTTTCTCTTCCATTCTACCGTAGAGGAATAAATGTTATTTGTAGTCAAAGATTTTCTAGCAGGATGGAGAAGAGAGCAGGTGAAATGATTTTTCTGCATGGCCAGATCACCAGATATCAGAACCTCACTGCAGATGTACCGAAGTTGCCTCATCTGCAGGCACCTGGTGCTGCCATATCACCGTACTTCCCGAACCAGCCAAGGGAGCAGGGTCACACTGGATAAAGTATGTGAGCTGAGCAGCAGCTGGAGAGAATTGAAAGCGTGCTAAAAACCCCCAAGAGAAAGACAGCAAGATGAGGATGAAAGCTTCACACAAGGAATAATAGCTTAAGGAATTCCCGTTAAGAGGGGGTTGCCAAAGTTCAGCAGAGGTCTTTGTCATGGCTGAGAGGGTAAGCTCCCTTTTCCCACGCTGGACCTCCAAAGGAATTGCAGTGCAGCCCGGTGTTGTTCTTGCCTAACAATGCGTCATTAATAGCTGGGTCCTCTCAGCTTTCAAATGCACGATGCAGAAACGATCCAAGGAGAATGAGTTCTGCTCCCGTGACCCTGATTTTGCTCAAGTAAAAGGAGGGAAAGGACACAATGCCTCTTGCCCTTGCATGCAAGGGCTACCTTATGAACCTATGAAGAATGACTGATTTGCAGCTCTGTGGGAATAGGGGCACTCCAGGTAATGAGGCAGTAAGGATTTTGAAGGCTTAGAAATGAACCCAGATGATCAGATCTTTAGACAAATGTTGCAGCCTCCTGCATATCTTGGACATCAGCATTTCATTGTTCTTCATATCCCTTCCCACTGATAATCACAGGGAACTAATGAATTTCCTGATTCATTTTGCCTCTCCCAAAGTTTTTTCCACCAGAGACAAGAGCTGGCTACATCTCTCAATCTCATTGAGATAACCATTGTCTCTAGTCTCCAGTTAAATTGATTTTGGGAAGAGGAAGAAGTTACTTCCACAAAATAATTCTTGTTCTCTAAAGAACCTTCTCAGTTAAGCTGGAGAGATGATCTTAAAAGGGGAAGGAAGGCATTGCAGGGTGGAGACCTCCAGAAAATACACACACACACAAAAGAAACTACACATCTTGGACAGATCAGCCAGCTTGATGAACACCATGAGCTGTTTCGGGGGGGGGCTCGAAGTGTGAGATTCATGTTGGATTCCTGGCTGCCTGTAATTAGGTGCATCAGAAGAAAAAAACTTTTCGGCGTTCTGTCCTCTTGAAATGATTGGTCTTGTCTCTGTATGCAGAAAATATGGTTACAAAAAGTGTTATTTACTGGTCTTCTGTTGATGCTATACTGTGCATCTTTAGGTAATCCCATCAGCTAGGTCAACCTGTCAATACATTTCTGCAATAGCTCTTTGCAGAAAAAGGTTCTGATTTAGAAATGTTTGTGCGCATTCGTAACTTTATTACCAAGGACAGTGAAAGTGAGTCACATGCGTAAAGCTTTTCATGAGCAGAGTGTTTGTAAACTTGGCCTCTGGTTCATAGAAACAATGTCATACTGAAACCAAAATACTTTCGGCAACACAGAGGTTCTGTTTCTGTTTTGCTAAAGAACACACCTCCTTTCTCCAGCATGGCAGAAAAGTTCTGGTGTACAAGTCCCCATGCAGGCTCTGAACGGGATCTGCATCACCAGGAGAAAGGAGGGCGTGCAGTTTCTTCTGGAGGACTTCTGAAGTCCCACAACTTCTAAGAGCAAGAATAATTTTTCCAAGAGTCAAGGAAAAATGTCATGTCACACTTCATACAAAATGACTTTTTTTTTGGGTAGCACCAACCATGGATTTCCATAAGCAGACCCCTCACAATGCTGCCAGCTGTCCTGCTCGCTCTCCTACTCGCTTTGCATTCCCAGCTAACCTGTAAGTGTTCCTTATGCAGAGGAGGAGGTGGAAGGGAACCCCACTGAGCTCTCACGCCCTCCAGCAAGCAGGATGACTTTTGCCACTGTATCTCCAAGCAAATTGCATAAAGCTGTTAACATTTTCATAGGTGGCTCCATAATGCTATTGCAGAAATGTATTTGACAGGTTAATGTATTTTACACAACTTCTCTAGAAAACAATATTAGTATCAATAAATGAAAGGCAATGCACTTCATTATGGGTTACAATTTATAATTTATGTTTCTATTAAAATCTGTGATACATCATAGTAACATTGTAGATACATTAGTCAGTTTTTGAATGGTGGGCAGGTTGAAACAAGTTTCTAAACTTTTCCTGTTGGCCTCTCAGTGCTGTGGGGAGAATGACATGCTGACCCTCATCCCTCACGGGTAATGTCATCAAGTTGTCCACCTCATGAACCTATACACTTCTTTGCAAGAAGTCAGGCTAGCAGGAATCCCTAGTTTTGTTCTGATCAACAAGTGACTCATTTATAATGGTGAGAAAAAGGCTCTTTGCTCTACCAGTGAAATATGCATTAACACAAATCAACCAGCAGAATGTCCATGAATTAACAACTAATACATAGGAGAGAAATCCTACTTGACTGGCTTAATCAGTTATAGCTGATGACAAAAGTCACAGAAGTTTTGCCCTGGTATAACCAGAGGTTACAAAGGAAACATTCCCAATTTACAAAATTACCTGGCTTTTGTTGGGTCTAGCACTACAAAATACCTTTGCACAGGACACGTGAGAAGTTACAGTGATCCAACACTGAAGCAGTATCTGCAGGATTGGCTGATTTGTCTTTACAGGTGTCAGTAGGGTTTAGAAGTCCCCCATAGAGCCAAGCCATTTAATTGACTGAGAATTAAGCACTCCCTCTGGTATTTTTAATCCAGACACCAAGTACACTACGTAAAACAAACTGACCTAGACATTATCTTGAGCGAAAGAGTGAAAGTAGCTTCTTGCTTTCACCTGTTCAGGTTGTGTGCCAACATTAAACAAATGCTGCCAATGTAGCCTGTACCTTAACAAATATTGCTAACTCAAATAAGGCTCTCCTAAACTAATTCATTTCATTCTAAGGTTAATAGAACATTTCAGTTTAGCCTTTACTCCTAATCGTGGCAGGCTGAGAGTATTTCACCATGAATCTTCATATGATTTTAATGTAAAAAGTTGTGTTATGCTTGGACAGAATATGTCTGAGGAGTTTAATGAAAATTGGGTACATTGTTTTGGACTCCCAGCACATAATAATTCAAAATAGTTTTAATTAGAGTATAGTTGGTGTAAGTTAGTTTTGGTGTATGTTAGTGTCTTTAATTAGTTTTGAGATGAGCTTAATTAGTTATTTGGCATTGTAGCACATCTGGAGCACAGTGGTGTTTTAAATACTGACTAATGACTTAGGGTGAGTTTCAGCTTAGTGTTTTAGTGCAGGTCAAATGAAATACCAGTGTTCAACGTGTGCAGGAATGGGAGTACGTTCGCACCAAAGTCCTTGTCCCTCGCACTAAGCAAAATGCTTGCTAAAACATGCCCTACATTCTGAGTGTCACCATGACTGGCCCTGTGCTGCTGCCCCTTCCCTCAGCAGCAGGTTTGTTTGAGTGCGTCCTGTGTCCCAAAGTCCCAGTGTCCCACACCCCCATCCCCTTGAGCTGCCACAGCCCCGTTCGGGTGCTTGTGAAGACCTGAAAACTGAACACTGCTCATCTGCCAGAAAACTTTATCTCCCCTAATAACATTTTGCTTTTCAAGGTCTCTCAGGTTGGACGTGCTGTTCTGGGGCATGAGGACTCAGCAGTGGGGCACAGCAGCTCCTCCTGCTGAGGGGCAGGCGGCCGAGGATGGAGTGAGTGGGGAACGGTGGGAACGGGATGTGCTGCCCGGTGACCCTCTCTGATACCCAGTGCCTGAAATGGTGGCATCTCCATCCCTATCCCTATCCCTATATTCCCACCCCTATCCCCATCCCTATCCCTATATCCCCATCCCCATCCCTATCCCCATTCTTATCCTTATTCCCATACCTATCCCTATATCCCCATCCCTATCCCTATATCCCCATATCCCTATATCCCCGTCCCTATATATCCCCATATCCCTATATATCCCTATGTATTCCCACATCCCTATATATCCCTATATATCCTCCTATCCCTATATATCCCCCTATCCCTATATNCCCCAAACCCCGCGCTGGGCGCAAAGTGAGCGGCGGGAGCGCGCACAGGGCACAACTTGCCGGGCGCGGGAGCGCGCCTCGGTGCCCCGGGACCGCCGCCCGCCTCTCGCTCCGCTCCCCCCCTGTCCCCACCCTTTTTTAACCTTATTTTGTCTTTATTTTTCTCTTTTTCTTTTTATTAATTACTTTTTAAAATTATTTAGTTAATTTTTTGGTTTTTATTCCCCCCCGCCCCCAGCGAAGGGAGGGGTGGCCGCGGCTGCCTTGGCTGGCTGGCGGGCCAGTGAGGAAAAGAAAAAAGAAAAAAACAAACCAACAAAAACCCAAACCAAAACAAATCAACAACAACCAGAACAAAAAAAAAACACAACAAAAAAGCA
>VWZF01001777.1:0-87955 GCA_013396755.1 Sclerurus mexicanus | reverse complement strand
GACAGCGCCGCGCTCCGCTCCCATTCCCACTCATATTCCCACTCGTATTCCCACTCCCATTCCCACTCGCGTTCCCGCTCCCCTTCCCACTCGCGCTGCCGCTCCCCGCGCCCCCCGGCCCCTCTCCCGGCACTGCCCAGCTCAGGAGGAGCGGTGTGAGAGGCCAGCGGGAGCTCTGGTGCCCGGAGCCCCCTCCGCAGCCCGGGGCTCAACTTTCCGCGGCCGCCCCGGCCCTCCCTGCCCCGCTGCCCGGGCTCCGCTGCCCTCCGTCCCTCGGCTCCGAGCGCGGCTCCTCCGTTCAGCACCAGCACCGGGGACAGCGCCCGCCGGCCCCGAGCCGGCTCTGCATCCATCCCTGCATCCCTGCATCCATCCCTGCATCATCCCTGCATCCCTCCTGCCGCGGGGACAGGGAAAGGGGGCACGTGCGCGGGTCCACCCACCCCTTTTCCCCGTTCCCCCATTCTTCTTTCTTTCTTTCTTTTTTTTTTTTTTAATTTTATTTTTTTTTCCTGGTCTGTGTTGTGTTTTGTTTCGCCGGAGTTGTGGTTGAAGTTGCAAAGTGCTCCGTGCCTGGCGCGAGCCGTGCCCGCGGGCGATGGTGGCTGCACGCCACCCTTTTCCTCCCAGTTTATTGTAATGAGAATTTGTCAGCACTCTCAGTTTGGTAGTGGAAGCTTCCATTTTGTGAGGAAGGGGTGTTGGTTCCTCCTAACATGGAGAAAAGTCTGCGGAGTTTGCCGATGGGGGATGGGGCCCCATTCATGCTCAACATTACCATTTTGATTGCTTTGATGCCATTTTTGGAGGGGGGAGGGGAGAGAATACCCTACTCAGCAGAGCACAAAGATGTTTAATCACTGTATAGAATCAAATCAGATACTTTCTCTTTTAAAGCAAATCTGACACTACATGATAGCTAAGGGCTGTTAGTCCTTTTTTTTTTCAGTGTAAAACAGCAAGTTGTTGACTCTAATACTACTATACTGAGTAGAAGGGTGTGTTGTGTTTTTTTTTTAAACAAGGTAACAGCCTTTACTGCAACAATGCATCTTTATGTGTTCTTTCTTCAATATGGAAATAGTTTTACAGTTCTAAGTGGGTATTTAGAACATACATTTGATCATTTCCCCCTGTATTGTAGCAACTATTTCAAGGCTGTTTAAATTTTTATGATCATAGTAAATGAGAAGCTATTTATTATGTGTCATGTTGGAATTTAGATAAGGCAGAGAGACACATTTGAAAATACAGTTTGAACGTTCTGATTCAGCTCAGGGAAAAAGGTCTTTGCTAAGCTTGTGCAGCATATTTATGTGTAATCCAAACTAACTAGTAAACAATGTCGTATATTTATGACTTGCCCTCCACATAATCTTGTAAATAAATCTATAGACCATGAAGTAATTAAACACAAAATACTTAAATTCTCTAAACAGCAAATTTGGCTTAGCAGGAATCCTGCTATTTTTAGGCAAAACTCTAGATTTCTTTTACTCATTTCAACATCCTGTGCAACAAGAGCTCATAAATAAGAGGCTGGCTGCTGGTGTGGTGTCCTCGTGCTCCAGGCTGCCACCTCCAGAGGTCTACACTGGAATCTTTCTTAGGTCACAAATGAAATGAGTTTGGAGGTCTCAGCCTGTGACCGAGTCACAAACCCGTTGTGTGACTTTGCAGACTTGCTTTAATTAGCAGTTGTTCCTTAGGTAATGGCTTGTAAATGAACTCTGGGTCCTTGAGGGTGTGGAAAAGGTGCTCTGGAGGCTCCTGAGACAATAGCAGGGATAGTGGTGGTTTTGAGCCTTTACTTTCATGGCCATATGAAAACACCAATGTAAACTTCAGTAGGCAGTATAAGTAGGGAGGTTGTTTTTACATATGTATTTACATTCCTCCCCTCCGCTGCCCCGCCCCCCGAAGATTTGTTTAGGCACAACTAATTCATAATTCAATAATGTATACCTTTGATTGTGCATGCACTGAATACAGAAGACCCTGAAATTGCATTTCAATTAAACTGCACATGTAGATGATGAAACAGATAGTAAAATGAATGGATCCACATCATCCACATCTGTTAGAAATATAGCAGGAGTGAGTGTTATCTCTCAGTGCCCCTATTCATTACTTTTCCATTGTAGCCATTGCTATTTATGGCAGTATTTTGTTTTCTTGAAAGTTACCAATAAAGACAAGAAAAAAAACTGAATGACAAACTCAACTTTTAAGGTAAATGTATGCGGTAGACTTATGCACAGTTGGATTTAAAGTTGCAACCTAATTAAGGATCCCTGTCCAGTCATGGATGTTTCTTTTGTGTTGGTGGCTTAGAGATATATAGAATTAAACATAATTGTAATATTTGCTCAGTGTTTTCAGGTAAGTACTGTAGAACCATCATTTTCATTATTGGAAGGGCAGAGCTTCACTCAGTACTTAATTTGGCATCCAACTCAGAAAGACAAAAGTTAGACTTCTGTCAGAAGTATATCCTTTGGATGCTGTAGTTTTGATTAATTATAATCACATTTGAGAGTGGGTTACCTCTTCTTTAACAAGATATGATGTGTGAAGACTCCATTAGTTGCTCCAGTGGTTTTACACCTTCAATCTACAGCACATGCAGAGCAGCAGTAACATTTTTATCTAAATTGTCAAGCAACAAGCATTTATATGTAAATAAAAGAGCTATCATAAGAGCCAGCATTGGCCTTAAAAGCACACCAGAGGTGCTCTGCTGCGTGCGTTACTTGTTTTCTTTACGTCCTTAAAGAGTCATTAAGAATCTTTTAATTTTAGAGAGTTGTCTCTTATTAATTAATAGATCTGGATAAACAAATAAGCAAACCTTTAACCTCCAGTTGTATGTTCCCTGTTACTGACATAAGTGTTGGGTGGTAAGCCAGGTCTTAAAAATTAACAAGCTTGTGTGGGCCACTATATTTCTGACTGTGAGGAACTCTGAATTCAGACAGCCTGTCCTGGAGCATGGTAATAAAAATATGTCTTCCTGAAAGACATTATGTATATGCCATTCACTTGTGCACTGCCTCATTTCTTTACCATAATTTACTATCTATGCAGAAAATCAACATTAGTTTCAGGCAGACTCTCCCAGCCTGTGTTATTGCTGGTTTGATTTTTTTGGGGGGTAGTATAGCTGAAATTAAATCTCTGACTGTATTTTGCCTGTGGTGATCACCAGCAAAGCCTGTTTGTGGAAAGGGTCAGACTTCTTAAAATTGAAGTACAGTTCTTGTGCAAGTTGTTGTAAAAGGTTTAGCTCAAGATGCCTGGTCATATTGATGTTAGCTCTTTGTTTTGGGCAAGAGGAGGACATGGGGCTTTGGTCTGTTGCTATTCATACTGTGCTGTGCCTGGAAATGGCAGCATTGTTTACACGTGTTGAAGGGGAAATTAGTGACATTTGCCAAAGCTTGGTATTTCATATGCCTGGGTACCTTCCAAATGGTTAAGGCAAAATAAGGGGTTTAAGCTTCAGTGAAAATCGGGGTAAAATCTGAAAGGCATTTCCAGATGGAGTGGAACCTAAGGTCAAACTCTGTCCCAAGGAGTGCACAGCACTCCCAAGTGCTGTGGCAAGAATTCCACCCATGGGTGGCTCTGGAAGCCAAGGGAGACAGGGTGATGTGCTCCCAGGTGGAGTATTAAACTTTTCAGTCACTGCAATGAGTCTTAAAGCACAAAGACAACAGGTATTAAACATGAGCTTGACTTTGCAGCTCCTCTGCTTGTTGAGGTCCCACTGACTTTTCTGGGAATGCTAAACAACTGCAGATTCAAATGAACTCACTGGGTCAGAGTAAAGATTAGTTCTGGATTGTAATTCAGAGAGCTCCAGCTCTTCTTTTTCTTTTTTTTTTTTTTTTAAATTGCAAAATCAACTGGCAATTTATTGGTTGCTTTGCCATCTGTAACGTAACGTAACGTAACAAAACTAGGGAGGAATTTGCCTCCAGCTGAGAGGAGAAACTCAGGAATATCAGGAATATAGTCTGCATAATGACAACCCCAGCATTCTGTTTGTGCTTTCAGTAACACCATATTGAGATCCCTGTTCCTATTGAGGAAAAAGGGTAATAAAGGACATTTTCATGGAGGGGGAACACAATGGATATATGGCTTTCTGCCTTCCATTAGGTTGCCCCTATAAGATTCATGGAAATTGCACATCCATAATGAAAATACGTACTGGAGGGGGTTAGAACCCCCTTTTGTTTGGGAGCTGCTGGACTGGCACAGGAAATGCTATTTCATTCCAGCATTTTTCTTTGATTGTACACTTTTCTCTACTTGTGCAGTGAATCACTTGGCAGGGCTAAGTTGAAAAGTGAACGTTACGTTCATTCTAACCATTTTAAAGAGTTCACTTTGATATTTTAGCCACTTAAAACACCTGCTGTCAGAACAGTACAATTGATTTCAATTAAGTTTGAATTTCTTCAATAAGATGACTCTTATAATAACTCCAGTAATCCCATGATGCCTCATTAGAGGAGCTGGCTATGATGATTATCCCTGTGATTTAGCAATTTTTTCCTTACAATGGCTTTGTCTATTCAGAAAAAGGAATTATGCCAACAATACTACCTTTTTATTTCACTTCTGGTTTCACACTAACAGCACTTGCTACCTGTTACACATTGTAAAACATCTAATTGACGGTAGCAGCAAACAGGCATTTGCTCAGATGTACAAGATACTTTGGTAGGGAGATCCTTTCAAAGGAACTTCAGTTCTGTGTAGGAACTCCACATCTTGGAGTTAGAATTTGGTTTACTTTTTCAGTAGCCACCTGGACAGTTTTAAGTGGTGTTTCTGCAGGAGCTCTGGTTTGAGGGAACAAATTCTCCACTGGTTCATGCCATGTGTGTGGCTCAGCCAGAGCAGTGTGTCTTGGCAGATGTTCAAACCAGTTCACTTTGTTTCACGATCTGGTCCACAGACTCATTGTATCTGTGGAAGAAAAGGGGGATGTCTCTTTTCCATAGCGTGATGCGAGAGAAGGGGCTCTAAATAGTGGCTTTAAATCACATTTCCAATGGAATACTGCATCAGCCTAAAAACTTCTGCTATGTTCAAGTAGAGAAAATCCCTTTTCATCTCATTCCAGATTCGATTTTCAAGTTGAAAGCATGAAGGCGTATAAAGACACGTTCATACAGAGTTACTTTTAACTTTTCCCTCTATGCCTTTCTCTTTGTGATCAAAGATAAAATATGCAGTATTTTTGTACTTGATTGTAAAATGATACCTCCCTCTGCCCTCCACCCCCCAAACAAAATCTGAAACATCAACACAATTTCTAATCAATAGAGTTAAAGGGTAGAAGTTTGCAAATCAATACAACAAGGCCGTGGTAACTGGTGTATGTGTGGCCATGGTGTCGAGGAGGGCAGTTGGTGCACACAGAGGAGCTGGAGGTAAGGGATGTATGAAAATGGGCTGCAAGTTTAAGATAAGAACAAAGAAGAACGAAAAAAAAAGAATTGGACTAATTGAAATGCAAATTTGTCATTCTTCCATTGAAGTAGACAGTTATTTCAATGTAACAGACTCATATCTGGTGTGTCCAACCCTCATCTCACACTTCCCTTATATGTGGTGATATACACATACTTTTATATACATATATGTATTTTTTTAATCTTAAGGTGGTACTACTTTTTTATTGGGAATTGTTCTTCTTGAGCCAAAATGTACTTCCTTAAACACACTTTCTCCCCCCCACCCCTCTCTTTTTTGAATCAGCTGCTTATTGTTATGTAGTAGCAATTTCCAGAGTGTCATATGAAATTGCTGATGCGGCTTAGTTCTCGCTCCAACCTGCAACTGCCAATAGTGAGCCTCTGCTGAAATCTAATATGTACCACAGGGCTTTTTGCACATGTACAGACAGACCCTTCTGGTTAGGAGGCAGAGACAGCGGGAAACTGAGGATATATTTTCTTTTTTTAACCCGTGGAGGAGTTAAATGTATGTCTGAGTTTAAATTACAGACCAACCCTTTGATTGAATGAAAGTAAACCAGAGAACTGACTCTAAGTGTTGCTGCAGTAAAATCAAAACCATAAGTACCTGAGAACTCAGTAGATGTGATGGGTGGTGTTAATTCAGGCTTTTGAGAGGCAATCTCATTTTCAGAGTTGTAATTCAGTTTTAAGAGCCTGGCGTTAAGGCTGTGGCCAGAACAGTGTGTTCACGTGAAGGCTGGTCTGATGGCTGGTGTTTAATCGAGAGAAGCACACAATTGGTCTTGAAACAGAAGCTAAATCTATATCGTGTATAAGTTATTTTTGTTTCCACATTGATTTAACTTGATCCTGTTGGTACTTTGTCATGTAGCTCACCTCTTATCCAGGGAGGAGAAGTGGAATTGCCTCTCTGCGCAAACTCAGCTATCGATGACAAATCTTATAAGGTTACAGAAAGTGAAATTGTATATTACATTTTGATTAAGTGAGTCAAGTGAGAATCATTGATACTTTTGACATGCAGTAGAGATTAACCTGCATTTTCTGTAACGTTGTGTTTTTCTAAAGCTCTTTGAATCAGCTGAGATTGCCTAAAGATTTATTGGCGAGTCAAAGCTTCCCTAAGAATGAGAAAGACAAGAGAAGCTTCCATTCTCAGAAATGCATGGACTGGAGTGTCTCTGTGTATAAATGTACTTGTGTGTGTGTGTGTGTGTGTGTGTGTGTGTGTGTATGCTTGGGTGTGAGCATAAGGTCTTTCTCTTTGATATCATTCAGGCAGAAAGCCAATATGCGCATGTAAATGAGCCTGAAAATGTAATTAAAAATATATACATACTGGGGACTGTGCTACAGAATTTATTATGAGATGCAGGTTACAAAGTGACAAGTAACATTTCCTATATAATCACTGATACTAACTCTCATCTGTGATTTATGCAGCTCGTGTGCTATTAAGTGCCAAACAGATAAACGCTGGAATTATTTCTTTAGATATCATTTCACCACAATGAGTGAAAGCAAAGTAAGCCTTGCCCATTCTTTTCCCTTCAACCAAAACAAAAGCCAAAATACACCTACCATGCAAGTGTAACTGCGGACACTAAAAGTATTTTACATAAGGTCAGATAAAGACCTATTTGATAACATATCTTCCCTGGCAATAAAATGTGACAAAATAGATATACTTGTGAATATATTAAGATCAAGGAAATTCCACAAATCATTAACACACATCTAGGAACTTGAATATGGATGGAAAAAAGAGAAAGATTGCCAGGGAAAAGATGTAAACAATTTTGTGCTTTATTTCAGTGTAGATAACAAAGGCTCACACATAAAAGACTATATGAGAGGCACCTCAGAAACTCCAAACTTTAGGCAAGAAGCCAGTTTTCTTTGCTTGAAAGTATTTTTTAAAAGTTAGGTCAGAGTGCTGGGTGCAGAAGCTGATGTTTTTGCTCTCTGGCTTGGGGAGAAACTCCTTGAAAAAGCATTTATTTTGCATTTAAAAATGCAAGTTGGAATCCAGATGTATTTCTGTCAACAGCTCCGTAGCCCATAAATATATACAACCTAAGCCAGTGCCTTATTTACGTTATTTTATTGACATTCTTTGCTGAGTGGGCTTGAATGGAGCACAATCTCTCATATAGAGGATCTAATTATAAACACAAGGGACAGAACCAAATAAGCAGTCTTTAAAGGGAAAAGAGTCTGGCAGCTTTGTTTAAAGTGTCCTTTAATGAACTTCTTTAGCAGCTTGTATCTTAGCAACACATTTTATTACATACCAGTGCGGGAGAAGCAGTTTGCAGATGGAGTTGCACACAGTAATTTATTTCCCCCCCTTTTTTTTTCCTTCCCCTTTTTTTTCCTCCTATTTCTCTGTGGTGACTCAACTGGAATGTGCAGAGTAGCTTTTCTAACACTGATAGCTCACTCGAAACCCCTGATTGGTTCATTTGTATCTGCTCTGTTTTGTTGGTTGATGAAAAAGGCATTTAGTATGGTAAATGCAGAGTGATTTTGCTTGCTCTTAGAAATTCAGATATGACTGTTTTGAATAGGCATGGATTTAAATGGAAAACAACCCGAGGTTTTTTTTCAGTGCATCTCTTTCCATGGATGTGTTGCACTCGATGCACACACCGATGAGTTCCCAGATTTGGAAGTTATTTACTCTCTGTGTTACATGGGGTTGTTTTAATCTGCCATCTTTCACCCCTCCAAAGCTAATTACAATATAGCAGTGACAGAAGCATTTGCAATCTTTTTTTTCTGTCTTCTTAGACAAAACCTGGCACTTAAACTGCAAACATATAAAAAAATAACTGTTGTTTTAAAACCAATTGAAATACTGCACTACACTCCCTCCTTCAAATGACCTACAGAGCTTATCTTCGTTGAAAGAAATACTTTTTGTTCTCTCCACTACTAATTGCAGACTAAGTTCTGCTTGTGTGTTTTGAGTGAAAAAGTATGTAAGTAGCTTTTTTCAATAGGGTCTGTGGAGGAATGTGATACTGTTGAAGATGTGCATGAGCAATACAATCTAGACTTGTATTTTTTTTCTCATAAATTAAAGGGGGAAAATTCCTTTAATTAAATACTATTCAGTTCAATTTACATTTTCTGCTGGCTAGGCAGGTGTAAATTCAGAAATATATTTCCCTGGAGTTCACTGGAGTTACCCAGAGTTTGCACTGGTGTGATAAAAATCAGAGCCTGACCAGAGGGAGAAAAGCAGGTGAGAAGGGGAGAGGGAGGATGAAGGCAGTCCAGACTGTTGGGAAAACCCAGGGAGGATGGAGATTGTTGGCTTAGAGATACTGCTCCTGGGGATGGCTTCATTAAACTTCTGTTAAGAGCTGATATATTAGGGGTTGATATTAAAAAGACAAAACCCATCCATTTCATCAAGTCCACTGATATTTGCAGATAGACAGGAGATGGTTTTAGAAAGAGATTGAAATGTTTCTTTGCTTAACATTAGTGAAATGTAAATGCATTTCCATTAACTGGCAAACTATTACATTTCTTGAGTCCTTAGTTTGGAAAAGAAGTTTACTTTCATTCCAAAATATGGCTGGCTGGGTGAATCTGACTCCAGTTTTCTGGTTTCAGTATGTCAGGTGACAGCCTGCCTTTGGATATGCAGTACCTCAGCCTTAGTGGCAGCATAAGGAAGTCCTTTGAACTTTAAAAGCAATGAGTGTGTCACAGGGAGGTAAAGAATGCAGCCCCACCTGCTTTTAAAACATGGGGATGCTGCACCTGAAACAGAAGGATGTCCTCTGGACCCAAAAGCCATGCAGTGGCTGTGCGATTAACTTACTTTTTTCTTTTGCAATTCAGTCCACTGCTTATTAATTTAAATTGGATTGAGAAAACTCTAAGCTGGGGAAATGCAGCAGGATCTTGCCCAATCCCCAGGATTAATGGTGACAGCCCGAACTGTTGAACAAGCTGTATCATGAGATCTGCAATATTGCTGCACAAAGGGGTATATGTTTTCCTGTACTGGCCATAACAAAAGGGACTGGCACTTACTGGAACAATTCATGTCCTGTCATAAGAAATAGTATTTACACCGGGCACAACATTTGAAGACCAAGTCTCAGGGTAATTTTTTTTAATGTGGTAGTGCTGGGAATATTTAAACGAGGTGTAAAAGCCAGAGGCTTAACATGTTCAGAAATTTTCTCCACAAATGTTCAGGTAGAAGAGAATAAAATGAAGAACTTAATTATTTTTCAAAACATTTAGGAAGTAATTAGGAACCTGTGTATCAGATTGGCCAAAACAAATCAGTGAGCTCCAGTTCATTTTTTCTTCAATAAACAAAGAAAATACTGGGGTTTTTTCCAGAAGCACAAACATTTCCAGAAACTTCTTTAACCCTCTGAGTGCAAGCACTGCACCTCATTACAGAAGTACTTTTACTAAGGGAAACTTAAAGGAACTTCCATCCCCGGATGAAGCAAAGACTCATTTATAAACAATGAGAGCAGGAACAATAGAAAGCTGAGTGCATTCTGCATGAATAATATAACCGAGGATTGTGAAAAGCCTATGATTTTTGTATGCCAAACTCAGTGTGGGAGTGCAGCATTCAGCTGATTTTTTTGACAGTGGAGATTCATCCCTTCTCCCCCACCCCTGTGTATGTGCAAACAGACACACACAGAGGCCTGGCACTGATGATTAAGGGGGGAGTCATCAGCAGCTCCTGTGCATTGATGTTGAGACTTGGGTGTAAATTCATAAAACTGATGGAACTTGAATTGAAATCTAGGCCAGCACTGAGCTCTAATTTATGCCTGAGGTAGGTGGAGGAAAGGTCGGAGACCTGTTTTAAGAATAGAGTCTGAGCTCAGTCTGGATCGTTGGCCGGGAGTCTGATTTTGTTTGCATTCGTGAGTTTTTAAGTCGGAGAGCTTACAAGGCCTTCAGTATGAACTCCTATTTCTGGAACCTTTAGGTAGAACATTTTTATTTATGAGGCTAAATCTGGATTTAAGCTCTGGAATCCAGGTCTCTTGGTTAAAAAGTTTTGACTAGAGTTGGTTATTTTATCTTTCTATTTCTGTTGCATTTTCTTACTTAAAGTCATTCTCCTAAATGTGCTGAACTTTAAGCTCCTTGGATCTGTCTTTGTCCTGTGTGTATTTAGGATTTGGCTTAATGAGATTCTCTTCCAGGACTCCCAGTCCATAAGGGAATGCAAACAGTGAAGGCAGTAGTAGCTGATGTTTTGACTTTCACAGTGGCAAAATAAACTTTTCCCAAAACTCATATTTGAGTGTCTTTGCCAACTACTTTACAAATAGAGCAAGAAACTGGGATTTTCCTGGCTTAGGGTGCCTGGGGTGGTCCATTTCTTTCACTGGTATGAATTTGCTCTCCTATTTTATAGAAAAATAACATAGAGTTATGAGTGAGATTATCTTTAAGGTCCCTTCCAACCCAAGCCATTCTATGATTTTCTTGAGTTGCTGGGGTTTTTTTGCAGTTCAGTCCCTGGTTGCTCTTTGAAATTGCCACCTATTAAACTGAGTGCTGTCAAATGATGGATTTTGTAAGATGATCCAGTGTCCTGAAAGCTGGACTGAAATCCACTAATGTATTTCCTGGAGATATTTCTACTGTATGGCCCCTATTAGTTCTACTAGTTTTAGCTGGGCAGAGATGTGGGCAAAAGCTCTCTCCATAATTACACTTTCTGATAGTCTTTTGGTTTTGCTTCACCATTTGAAAAACACAAAAAAAAATAAAAGAAGGCAAAGGTCTGACATCAGTCAGGTTAAGATTTTGTAGTTCCTTTGGGCTCAGTTGAGCTGTGGGTGTTGATACTTCCTGAGCATTTGGGAAGGATCAGGTTCAGGACATAAGTTCCCTCACCATCCCCAAACTACAAAAAGCTGATGTGACCAGCCACTGATACAGTGTTTGACCCGATCTCCAAGGTTCTTACCTTTCCAGTAAGTTAGTTCCAACTGAAGTCAGCATCAGCCACGGTTTACTGAAGGTCTTTCTCTAAAGACTGTGCCTAATCCTTCAGGTTTTGGTGTCACTTGCAGTTATTTCTTAAAAAAATAGCTACAAAACCATTATTCCAGAACAAAGTCCAAATAATAACTAGGTGAAAATTGCTACATGTTTTCTTAACAATTCACTGTTCTTTGAAAAAGGTCTTTTGATCCTCAGATAGTTACGGATTCATCAGCTGTGCTGTTCCAACCTACCATGTAAACACATGAGGTTGTGCAAGTACACAGCTCTCACCATACTGGACAACTGAAGGGTCACTCAAATGCAGTTTCTTGGCCAAGCTGAGCTTAGTGCTCCTCTAATCTGTTGGGTTATTACCCACTGAAGGAATTTTACCTTCCCAGGCTGAGGAACCAGTAGTTAGGTTCAATTCCTCCCAAATCTTTACACTGTTTTCAACGTAGAAAGGCTTGAGCTTGGCATTAATGGATACTGGACTTCTGTGGGAATTTGGTTTGCTGTGCTGGATGTGCAATGAATCAGCCTTAAGCAAAAATGATCTGACTGCTTTACAAGCCTATCCAAACTTGTTCTGAGAGAACTGTCTGCTGTTTAAGAGCATCCCAATTTTATTTTGGTGGAAATGGCTTAGCAGAAGAAGTAGACAGAGGGTTTTATGTTATAAGGGCCAGATTCTGCCAAACTCAAGGGTGTTGGCATAAGCACCCTTCATACTCCAAGGAGAAAAATCCCCTCCACCTGGTAGAAGAGGTTTACAGAGTGTACAGAGATCAAAACACTCAAAGAGCATGAGGAAAGGAATTAGAGATGATATCTAGAACAAAGGGATTAAGCTGAAACTTACAGATTCTTTGTGAACACAGCAGGGACATCCCAGTATGGGGATGGGAAATCCAGAGGGAGAGGTAAAAGTTTGAGATGGGAAGATGATTTTCCTTCCCAGTTCCCAAGAAAGCAGAGGCTGAGGACCTTCTGTGGAGGAGCTGCTGGCAGGCAGGTTGTGACTGAGTGCACACAAATACCTGGCACAGGTCTGAGCAGTTTCCTCTTCCCACAATTCCTTATTTCCCAGAGGAAACAGAAGTGAGCATTTTAAAATTAATTAGTTAATGATGATAGACAGGAAGTTTGATGCTAGAAGGAGAGTTAAGATGAGGATTGATACTCCTGGGCACACTCTTCACTCTTTCTTTATTTATTTGCATGAAGTTGATCCAGTCTTTCATGGCAGAAACTTTTGCTGAATCTGTACCCAGGAAATGTGCAAGGAGCCGTGTTTTAATGTGACTCAAATCAGTAATGTGACTCAGCTGTCAAAATGCTGTGCATTTTGACTTCTCAAGGCTAATATACTCCATCTTTTTTTAATTGCCAGACATAACTGGAGATGTGATTGATTTTCTTCTACTGGGGTGTCATTACTAACCTTTCTATATTCAGTTGTCCATGTTATAATGTTTGAATAACCCCCTATTTAGATTTACACTGTCCTGGCTCAGAGTAGTAATTTCAAGCTAAATAATTTCATTTGAAGTTATTCTTAACTCCCAGAATGGATATGTTGGTTTGCTTTGCTCATGTGTGTACCAAGAGGTGTAATACAAAGCTGATGGAGCAAAATGCATGAGGGACCCCCTCTTCCTCTTTGTTTAGGTTGGTAAACTTACCTCAGAGGGAAAGTACATCAGCACTGTCTGAGAGATGGTGACATCTGATGGTGTCACTTCCCAGGACTAGGATTATCTGTTTCTAACATGGGTGTTCATAATGCCCTCTGAGTAGAGCAAGGAGTCGTACAGTGAGAACTGAGCTTCTGCAGTCACTGGTGGTTGTACTGGCTTCCCTCTGGCTTCTGTCTTTGCTGCGTGGCCTTGGCTCCTTCACTCTGAAGGATTTTTAGATTGAAACACAAAAACAGACGTTCTTGTGCTCTGATATCCTTTTCTTTGGTCTCTTGGAGTTCACAGGATGAGGGTGGTTCTGCCAACACCAGTGAGCAGTGCAGTGCAGGGGAAGGAGGCTGGAGAGCAGAACAGTCGGTGTGAGGACACTGTGGCCATCCTGAGTGTTCAGGCAAAGCTGGTCCCAAGGCCTGAATATCTGCTCTGCATGGAGCATGTCATGTGTGCTCCAGAAATGTGCTCTTCTACTGAGTTTAATCCCCATGGAATCCACTTGGTCCACTCCTAAATGACTTTGCAATGTGAAACAAAGCACAAGACCTGCTTTCCTCAGGCCTCGGGGTGATCTGCATCAGAAGGGCGTCCTGGTTGGAGGCAGTGATTAATGTGGATTTACCCAGCGTGTGTTCCTTGCTGAGGGGTTCCTCTGGCACTTCTCAGCTCCAGCCCTCCTGTCTTTATAATGATATCCCAGGCCATGAACGGAGAGAAGGGAGTTGTCCTCCTCATGAGCATGGATATATCACCTGTATTCCTTTATACTCTACTTGATGGCAATGGAGGACCAACCCCTATTATCTTTCCCCATTCTATTTTGAGGGCTAGAAATGTTTTGCATCCCTCAGATCTGGGCCATTTCATGTTGAATGAAATTCTGGAATCCTACCTAAAGCTTTTGGGTTTATACATCAGATGTAAGTCTTATGCCTCCCTATGGCTGGGAACTGTATCCCCCAAGGTGAAAGTCTCTTCCATGGCATAATAATATTTTGGGTTGCAGTCTGCACTCAATTTATCTGTGTTAAGAGAAGTTCATGTCCATTGATTTTGTTACCTTGTTTGGATAGAACATTACAGGAACACTTTGGAACTCCTTATATTTCTTAAGAAAATGACACCAATTCACTTTTTCAGTAGAAATATCATCTCTCTTTTCAGATTCCTAATGTTTGTAGCATTATCCAGTACAGGAGACACAGAAAAATCAATGTGATTCATAAACACAGTTGAAACTTACTTGACTTAGTTTACTCTGAACGTTTTGCTCACTATAGACAAGTAAACAAACATAATTGGAAGAAAGCATAGTAGTGCCATTCTTTACTGTTAAATAGTATTGGCTGTTAGAAAACAAGAGAACAAATGAGTATTCTTCCAACATTCCTTTTAAAAAGCTAGTGGCATTCTTTCATCCAGAACTTTCCACTGCAGACCTTTAGTACTACAAGGAGCTGTGTAAGCAGCCAAATAGGGCATCAAAATGCCAGTGGTGCTTTCTCCGACCAGGCTGTGTTGGGCTGTGACCTGGTGGTACGAGGGTTGTGTTTTGGGCAGCAAGGCAGGGGGGACTGTGCCCCTCTGTCCCCTCAGGTGACACCCCACCTGCAGAACTGCCTCCAGCCTTGGGGCCAGCACAGCAAGGACATGGAGCTGCTGGAGAGAGTCCAGAGGAGGCACCAGGATGGTCAGAGGGCTGGAGCAGCTCTGCTGGGAGGAAAGGCTGGGAAAGCTGGGATTGTTCAGCCTGGAGAAGAGAAGCTTTGGGGAGACCTCATTGTGGCTTTTTAGTGTCTGAAGGAACTGACAAGAAGGATGGAGACTATTGACAAGGGCCTGGAGTGACAGGAAAAGGGGGAATGGCTTCAACTCACAGAGTAGGTTTAAATTGGATATTAGGAAAAAATTGTTCCCTGTGAGTGTGGGCAGGCCCTGGCACAGGTTGCCCAGAGAAGCTGTGGCTGCCCCATTCCTGGAAGTGTCCAAGGCCAGGTTGGACAGGGCTTGAAGCAACCTGGGCTTTTGGAAGGTGTCCCTGCCCATGGCAGGAGGTGGGACTGGATGAGCTCCGAGGTCCCTTCCAACCCAAACTGGTCTGTGTTTCACGTGGCTACATCACTGAGTTAATGTGTGATGAGGGGTTGGTGTGTAGTGGGGTGATTGGGGTGTCACAAATGCCTCTTTAATACCCATGAGGTACAAGGGGTGTACATTGTAGAGTGATCCTCCCTCCTACTGCAGCTACAACAGGAATGAAGGCTGGGTCCTGTGTTAGCCTCAAAGTGACAAGAAGAATGAGGTTCTGTAACAACTTTCCAATAGAGAAAGTGGAAGCAAACAACCAGTCTTTTAATATCCAGGGCAATCTGTGAGATGCAAAGGCATTGAGGAGCCTTGGCTGGCTGCAGGGGAAGAAAACACATAGTAGCTACTTGTTTCTGAGCTAGAATGTTTGGAACTATTTCTGCAGGATGCAGAAAAAAAATGTGAAGGGATGAAACTATAGATCATGTTAATCAATCCCTATTACCTCATGTGGGGAGGCAGTTCCAGCTATCATAAACTTCCTGGTAGACAGATGCTTTTGTCATATTAAGAAACTGATTTCAAAATTATTTTCTGTTCTAGTTCCTACAGCATCAGTTGTAAGAGTGTTTTTTATAATAACTAGAATACAGAGGTTTCTTTCAAAGCACATATTGCTTAATTTGTAGGACAGAGTTTGTATTTTCACAGTAAATCAGCCTGTTTCTGGCACTTCTTTTTGATACCTGAAAGAGCCATGACATATTTTTGCAGCATGCAGGGCTGCACTCAGATACAGGGTGATAAAGAGAGGGCTCCCTTCACAGACATGGAGGTGACAGTTTCTAAGTTCTGACACTGGTATTTCTTTTTTGCTGCCAGGAAGCACCAGAAGATGGCATGGTTTGTACAGATGCGTGCTGGAAAGAGAATGAGTGAGCTTGTGAAACTGCCATTAATATTCTTGGGTAGGGTGTTAAACACTGTCAGAATGAAAAGCAGCAACATGCAGTATTTTAATTCTTATTTCTTCTTTCTGCCAGTAAGGGACAGCAGTGAAGTCCAGCCTATCTATCTATCTATCTATCTATCTATCTATCTATCTATCTATCTATCTATCTATCTATCTATCTATCTATCTATCTATCCTTTTCAGAGTTTGGGTGGCACAGAAAATGAGAAGGAAAAGTGAAAAGAAAGCAAGCGTGGTATAACCTTGGTGCAACATACACAGAAAAGTCAGCCTGACAAAAAGGGGTATTGATGGTAACTGGAAAAGATGATACCTTCCCTCAATAATTTTGATGCAAAACATCCTTTATCTCCTGTGTGTGTGTCAGTTCAAGCCTGAGAGCCCAGACTTATCCCTCTCACTTTCCCCTTCTTCCCCCTCAGTTGCCAGAAAAAATTCTGGGAGGAACACAGGGTATTAATGTACTGGCTTACTATCTGGACTGAAGTGCCAGTTTGCTGGCTTTGGATATTCAGGGCGTAAAGGTATCTCATCTTAATATTCTTCATGTTAGAATAAGTCAGAGTGTATTTTAAAAGGAAATATTTTTTTAATCAGATACAGGATGGAAAAAGATGGTCTATACTGGACCCAAAGTCTTCTTTCACTCAAGTGAAGCTGGAGAAGGTTTTTACCAGTTTAATCAAAGGATGCTTCAGTGGAGTAGTTTGAGATTGTGGACTAATTGGTTAATATCTCTGTAGCCTTCTGGAAGTGTAAAGAACTACAAAAAGGTAAATAATTATATGAATTCTTAATTAAAAATTAATTAATACAGGTATGAATTTAGACAGGAGAAGAACCACTTGAAACTGTCTCCCCTACCTTAATTGTTTCGGGACGTAATGTGCTGTGGCTGATAATTGCAGAATCACAGGATCATTAAGGTTGGAAAAGACCTCCAAGATCATCAAGTGCAATTTTTGACCAAACACCACTTTGTCAACCAGACCAGAGCACTGAGTGCCAGGTTCAGTCATTCCCTGATCACTTCATCGTAACATTTGTAGCAGAGCTCAATGTTTAAGGCTGACAGTACCAAGTTGCTTTGACTTTTATTTTATTTTTTTTTATCACTGGCTATCTAGGCCCTGGTACTGCCTTTTTAAGGGCATGTTGAGTTTGACTCTGACGTGTTCTCTTATGAATTTTTGAGGCAGAGAGCTTAATATAGAGTCTGATCCTGATGTATACCAGGAATAACTCTTCAGAAGTTGGCAGAGTGTTCTAGTGTGGAAACTGCTTTTAGATGGACCACAGGTACTTACAGAGGTACTTGAAATTTGCTCTTTGCCATCCTGTGCTCTGGTTTTTGCAAACAGGCCATATGAATGCACAGGGTCATCTTGGGGATGGGTTATATTTTCTGCTGGTTTAAAATATTCTCAAATGAGTACATTTATGCTCATGGAGAAGCTGACTGAGTATGAGTAAAGGTGAGGTTTTAACACAACTCTGTTCACTTTCACAGTCTGAAAGAACTGAAGGAAGGTTTGCATCAGACTACTTTTTTTTTTTTTCCTGGCTTTATTTGACTAATTAGTAGTTAGAAGTAAACGTGTTGGATCATTCTGAACTTTTATATCTGTGCAGTATCATGTGAATCACTTTGCAGACAGGATGCTTCCAAGTATAAAGAGTCTATAGATGATGCAACAAAATGTAATTTTCAAGCTGAAACTACACTAACCACAGTGGGGGGTTAGGAAATCCTGTACCTGTACAAAGCTAACATTACAGGATTACAGTCAGAAGCTTGTAAGGAGAACAGAGAGTCAGGTTTAAATGCAGTTCCACACCTGTAGCTGCCTTGGCTCTCCGGCTGCTATGTTCCCTGTGGTATAAGGGGCAGCTCGGAGCAGCTCTGCTCTGGGAAGTGCCAGTGTGTGGCTCTGCTGGCTCAACACATCTGCATTTTGCTTAATGATGCAGCACTGGATTTTCAGAAGCTCTCCACAGTGGCCCTTGATATCTCTTGATGAAGTCAGCAGGAGTTTTCCTGTTGGCTCCAGTCCAAGCAGACAAAGTCCTGCTGCAGTTGTGACCTGTCTGTAACTACAGTCCCGTGTGTGTGTAGTCCCAGAAGGGACTGATCACACCCTCTGGTCCTTGCACCCGAGTCCTTGCTCAGTGAAGTTCCTGTCTCCAGGGTCAGCCTTAGTCCAGCAGCCCCTGGGGTTTTCTGGATGGGAAGGGACAACAGGCAGTGGGATAGGTGCTCACTGAACTTCACTGAATTTGTAGAAACAGCCCAAGGAACGTGTTCAGAAGTGGCTTTTTTTCCCAGTTACCTTCAACATTTTCTTCTTTCCTCTTCAGATTTAGTCAGTGGTGTTGTCACCAGCAGAGGCAGGGCCAGATCCAAAGCCATTTCAAAGCCAGGTGAAAGGTCCCTGTTATACAACCTGGGTTTGGTTCCACTTTGACACCAGTTAGACTAGTTCTCACTGCCTTCAGGGGGCTACAGATCAGTCTTGCTGTCCTTGACAGCTGAGACAATGTGGGTTTAAATGTACTTGCATCCACTCTGGGAGAGCCCCAATCATATGAAGGGGTTTGACCTAGATTAAGAAAGCCCCCAATGCTAAAGCCAAAGGTTAAGCAGTGACCTGGAAAGTTTCAGATGGGGGTGAAACACTGGTGCTGCAAAGCAAAGCGAAGCAAAGAGAGGCTTCATCTCATTGGGAATCTGGAGTCAGAATTAATTCTGCAAACAGATGTTTCCAAGGCCAAGTTATGCATGTGTGGAAATTGAATTATAATAGGTGTTGTTTTGCCTTTTTTAACAGATACTGCAGGAAGCTTTTCTGTATGGTTGACCTTCAAAACACTTTAGGAACAAGACTCAGTTAAGTCAGGCTACCAGAATGGTGTGGGTCTGAACTTGCTGCAAATGCAGAGCTGGGGTTTTTTACACCTAATGGTCCTATGGCATTTTTGCTTTCTTAATTACCTTGTTCTGTGAGCACAAACACTGTGGACACTGGGGGTTTGATGCGTTTGTGCTTTATCTTGGTGCTGAAGGAACAGGCACACTCTGATTCGAGGTTTTGCAGTGACAGAGGCATGAAAAGGTGTTCTCAAATACTAATTCCCTAGAGCCTGTTGAGGGGTGGCCTGTGGTGCCTGACCTTCAGCTGGGCCAAACAGTGAACCTCACATTTTTGTGAAGCTTGCTGATAACTTAATATCCTCTGGGTATCAACCCTTCTGTCCACTTCTGAAACTGCATAGAAGATTCAAAGCAACACTCCAAGGTATTGTAATTTTGCAAGCATCACTTCCTTAGAAACCAAGCTTTTAAATTGTTTTATTAAGACTTTTTTTTTAAATAGGATTTGTTTATTGAAACTCAGTCTCATCTAAGAGTTTCATCTGCCATCCAAAGGGAGTGGTGGGCTCTGAGCTGCAAAGGTGCCCTTGCTCTAAGTATCCTAGTGTTCTTTCCTACTCAGTACATGCCTGCTCCAGGAGTTGCTGGCCATGTCCTCTGCTCCCTCTAACAGAAGGAGAGCTTGGCTGTTCTGTCTACGCTGTTGCCATCAGATTGTGCAGCTGAAATTGTATTTTGCATTTGGAACTGGAATTAGCACAGGGTGGTAAAATTTTTAAATGAAACAGGTTTTTGATTCCCCCTTTTGGAAACCCCTCGAATTGCCAAGAACTCCCCTTGCCTCCCCTGCAGAGCTCCAGGCCACTCTAAGAACCTCATGGATGAAGCAAATGTTTTCTGGAACCTGCAGAACTTTGGTTTGATGTTATTATTTAGGTGCAGAGTGATTTGCCAGCCAAAGTTAAGGCACAGTTGTAACATGATGCAGATACAGGTCTAAACCACTCTGTTCTTCAGGGAGTTTACTATCTGTGTCCTCCATCTAGCAACTAACTCTGAGTAAGGGCAGCAGAGCAATTGACCACTTGGTAGCTACGTAAAAACTTAATTTAATTGTGACATTGACAAAGAAAGGGAGGAACAGGGAGGTATAGAAAAGGCCCCGTATTGATGTGACTCGGAAAGAATATTGTAGTGCCTGGTTGTTGGCTCAGGTCTTTGGAGATGTAAGATCTGCTCCTTGTTTTGGTCGTTTCTTCTTGTGTGTAATTCATCTGGTCCCCCAAGGCACCTGAGCCTCCTTTCCCATTTTTAAAATGGAAGCAGCAGATTGCTCTAGTTTCAAATAATACCATAATATAATTTTAGAATAAATGTCCTCAAGATTGCTGAGTACCAGAATTCTGAGTAGCCCAATTTCAGTGTATATACATTTATACATAGAAAGGATATAACTATAATTTTGCTGTGGTCATAAAAATATCCGAATTCAGAGATAACTAAACACTTAAATTCAAAGATGTACAACCAGAAATCCCAGGGAAACTGAGAATGTTCTCTCTTTAAAATACAAAATAAAGCTGCTCTTCCCTGCAGAAGTACAACCCCACTGCTGGTCACTGGTTTTGGAAGAAGATTTGAGGAGAGGTCTGCAAACATGGTGGACTAATTTGGGTCAATATATAGTGCAGCGCTCTTTCTACACTCCTGCACCAGGACAGGGCTGAATGGAGCCAAGAGAAATGTTCTCATTGTATCACAGACTCATTTGTTCTAAAAGCCCCTGAGGAGCCCTGTTTTTGTAAGAATTATGATTTTTGCTGTTACTGACATCAGTGGTAAGACTTCATTTGAATTCAGCAATGGCCCAGTTATCAGAAGGGCTGATGTTTTTGGGTGCTGTTTCAGGTCAGGCTGGGGCCACCCTTTACTGTGCCCTCATGTGATGCTCCTGCAGGGATGTGATGTGCTGGCTCAGGGAGCTGGGTCATCCAAAGCTCACCTCACGAAAAAAAAGTTATTTATTTCCCCCAGGCTATGGATTGGCTATCCCTGTGCAGGATAAGGGGTATCATTCATCCCAAACTATTCCTTAGGAAAGCAGCCTGGGCTGTATTGTTTTGCAGCACATGGCCCACAGATCAGCAATGCCCCATGTGATGCAGCTTTGTTACAACCAGCACACACCTGACATGCCTGGTATTTCTCTGATAGGTTTGCAGTGTGCCACAGAATGGATTAATCCCACGGACCTGTCACAGAAAATCTTTCCATTTGGTTGCTTTCTTTCACACAATGTTCTGTAGCAGTTAACTATTTATAACTGTCTTAGTAACTAATATTAAATTATGCTTCAATTTTTACATGAATAATCACAAAAAAAAATTCAAATGAGGACTATTATCCATATTCTGTCTCCCAGAAATAGAGATTTTTATGTATACATTGGTGCAATCAGCGTGGTAATTTACAGTTGCATAGACCTTCAGCAAGTTATGCAAAATCCATGGGGTGTCTATTGATGCTGGAGTTTTAGCTGGGAATCTGATAGAGCTGACAGATATGTGCTGCGCAAGCTCTTGTTCCTTCCCACACAGTTTCTTTGTACTCACTCATCTGTGAACCCTCATCCACAGTGCTGGTTCCTCCTCAGAGCCATAATAGTGCCAGTTCCCTATCACATCTCAACTAATCTCATTCCTGATGGACTGTGTGCTTCTCCACCAGACGGAGTTTGACTTTTCAAAAATTTTCATTTGCTGTGATCTACATTGTTTGAAAAGGTTTCTTGCTAAACTTCTTGACTCTTGCATGGCTGTGCATAGTTAGGTGGTTTTAAGATACAGTCTGCATAAAAAACATGCATTGTCTGGAAGTTATGTGATTTGCTCAAGTATGATATTGATGTTGGGACTTGTTTCATGGACTTTGTTTGATTTTGGTGGCCTGAAAGCAAGGACTTTGTGTCCAGGTGGAGGTTCTGGTGAAGTTTTGTCTTTACTTGTGTAGTTCTGGGATAAAGCTTTGCAATAGGCACTGACCATGTGTCCCAGTACCTCTCTGAGCTTCAGTTCCTTTCTAAGCATATTCTGACAGTACAAAAAATTGATTTTTCTGCTTCCTGGCTGGAACCAGCAGGTAAATATAGTTGGTGGGTTGTTCTGTACACTCAACTAATGTGACCATTCCGAAAGCCTTTTAGGTACACAGTCTGCATCCCTTCAAATGGATGCTGAGTCTGGCTCTCCCCACCGCAGGATAGCCACGGGCACATCTGTCTGCTGCCCCAGGGTTTGCCTTGTCCATGTTGAACATGGGGAAGATGCTCACATCTTCACATACTCACAGCCCTGAAGAACTGCAGGGAGCTGAGGGCGTGTGGTACCACCCTACAGAACTGGGCTGAGTTGTCAGCTTGTGCTGTGTGCAGTGCCAGTGCCTCTGACAGCACAGTCAGACTCCCTCAGAGATTTCACAGCCCAAAACAATTGTTTTAAAGGAATTCAGGGGAGAAAATACAGGCTGAGATTTTTAGGCATACTGAAGTATTCTTAAGCAGGTCAGATTTTTTTATTACTATATTTGTCTAATTTTGATCATCTTGTCACAATTTATAATATCCCTGATTATTGTTTGCTTCAGTAGCCTCCAGGTGCTTCTTCTTATATGCAGAAAACCTGGCAGTTAGGAATGTTTACTGCTAATGAGTTGCCTTTTGTGAAAGCACATTGATTCCTACATCAACATCACAATTTTAAATGGCCTTTGTAAACTCTGTTACAAGTAGCTGTTTGCAAAGTTCAAAGACTAAAAATTAATTAAAATCTGAGGCATTCTTCGCTGTAAAATATTTAGCTGTTTTCTTTCTTCTTTGTTAGGAATGTCAAATGTTTGTGCTAAGCTGGCAACTAATGGTAGCTGTGAGTTAATTTGGTTATTACTTTTTAAGTCACTGCTAAATATTCAAATCCAGTTCCACTGTTAAAAAAACTGTAGTCTTTTCTGCATCAGCATTGGTAGAAATAGTGGCTGAGGTTTTGGAGCAGGAATGAAGTGACTGATTTACTGATGGCAGCGTTTTGAGGATGTGTTTCTGCTGTGACACAAGACTAAATGTTGCTGTTGCTTTTCCCTCAGAAAGCTGTTGGCTGCATACATGGAAGGGGTGGGATTTAGGATGGGAGAAAGTCCTCAAAGACATGGAAGGGTCTGTGAGCCTGATCTTTCAGGAATCTTAAAGATTTCCAAGGGCTTATATTAGTATTTTGGAGGATAAGCTCCAACCCTCAATCAGTGTTAAATGTGTGTCTATGGCAAATTCTCCTCTGTGTTGTATAGGAATAACTGGTGGAATAGTCAAGTTCACTTCAGTTCAGCAGCATCAGTACTTTGGAACTGCCTTTTTACCTACCTGAAACTCCTTTCCAGAATATGCCAATCTCTGGTATACCTTAAAATCCCCAGTAGGATGGTCACCTATTAGAAATATATAGAACAGTGCAATTTTTAAAGGAAGAAGTCCCATTATTATTTTTTTTCTGTTTGAAGGAAAATCATATATTTGCAAATGTAATTTCATTTCTGAAAACCACATTTTAATTATTTTCTATTAAAAGACTTTCCAGAAGCCTGTTAGGGGTCTCATTGTGTTAACCCATGCACAGAAATGCAGTGAAGAACATTTTGTTCCTGAAGAGTTTTCAGTTTAAACAAAGACATGTTACAATCCCACTTCCACAGAGTGGCAGCTGAGGCTCAGAGGTGTTTAGCAAGGTCGTGCTGGAAAGTTTGCAGAGGAGCTGGGAACTGAATCCATGACTTCGCTGTTTGGTTTATCAGTGTACCCACAGCACTGCATTGTCTTTCAATTAATGCTTGAAATCAGGTGTTTCTCAATAGCTCCTTAGCTATTGAGAGTGGATGTGTGGACATATTGTAAAGGTGCTGCTCACCTGCTCTGGCTCCTAAGCAAAAACATTCAGTGCCAAATACTCTTCCTGATGGCATTTTCTACTACTTTTGTCGCAGTGTGAAATAAATGAAGAAAAGCCACTGGCCTCTCCAGACAGCCATAACAAAACAAAAAAAATGAGAACAAAGCTTCATTTTTTATCCTTGCTAAAATGTTTATTTGAAAGCAGCACAGCAAGGTGGAATAGTTTGATTTGATTAGCAAGTCTAAATGTATTAGCAGCAAGACAGAAACTATATTACAATTAGTGATAATTAGTTGCACTGATTACTTCAGACAGCAATACTGTTTGACAGATGTTTTTCTGTGGTGTGGTGTTGGAATAGGAGGATGCCTTACCCTTGTGGTGGTTCTTGGCTTTCCTTCTTGTGGTATTTTTGCCTTGTCATTGTCTCCACTGTGGCTGCTGCAACTTTTGGCTGGGCAAATACAAATACTGTTTTAAAAGTAAAGGTTAAACTAGGAAAATACACCACAGTGATATGTTTGCTCACACTGATGCCTGCCAGCCGCAGAGGAGACCTGTTCCCCATGGAAATGGTCACAGCCCAGCCCATATCCCTGCTCCTGCCTATCAGCCCTGTCCCTAAAGTCTGGTCCAGACCTCACTGAATACCACAAGAGCTGCTTCTTTGGCTTTGCAGAAGGCTTTGGATGAGGTGCCTTCCCTGGGAGAGCACTGTGCCTCCCTGCCTGTTCAGCCTCTGTAACTCACAGCAGGGGCTGCTGGTGGTGTCAGCATTCACAGCAAAAGAGGCTCCTTGGGTTCAGATTAGGGAGACTAAAATTCTTTGGGGGACAATATCCCACAGGGAGGAAGTTCCCTCTTCACCTGGCTCGCTCAGGCCCGGCTGTGGCAGGGAAAGGGAAATGTGGCAACCCAGTTGCTGCTGTGGGACTGAGGAGTGAGTGAGGAGGAGAATAAGCATTCTGGAGCTATTCATGTGCCTCCAAACCACCTCAGCCTCACTGCTCTGTTAGCCACGAGGTCCTGAAACAATCCTGTGAGTTAGAGGTGCTGCTTCAAAGAGAATCCCTTCTCACACTGGCTATCCTTTTTAGAGACAGTTGTCTATCAGACACTGCCTGTGAGTCCTGTGACACAACCATATTCTCTAATTTCTGGGAACTCCATGGAGCTAACCTCGCTGGCTTGGCCTCGTGGTGATAAACACATTAGGCTCTGACAATCACTCTGTTCCTTAGGAATAAACTGATACAATTTGGGATGCCTTGCTTTTAGTGTATGAGCAATAATCCTATTATCAGTCACCCAGAATAAAGTGTATTATCCTATGTATTAATATAGACCTGTGCACTGTCTGTGAGCTGTTTGGGGAAAGATAAGCCAGAAATATGAATTTGTACAAGCCGAATGATCCCAGGTTTCTCCTCAACATACATCTTCTGTTACTGTGCACATGTTTTGCTTGTTGTTTCAAAACAGTGGTTTACAGGCTCTATAAAGTGCTTCTATCAGTTGGCAGACATGATAGGTCACAGAAAAAGGGATCATTTAAATGTGTGTCACAGTTACTTGTTAGTTCAGCAGCAAAAGCCAGAGGTTAAGCATCTGGGATTGCCCATGGAAAACATTTGAAGATTGCTGGACAGCCAGCTCTGTAAGAAAGGTATTGGTTGCTAATACTGCATGACTTCGTGCCTATCAACTCTTTTAGAAATATATGTGTGTTCACAGCTGGTTGAAGTTATGAGGCAAATTTTAAATAGAAAAAAAAATATATATTCTGTCTTATAATTCTAGATTGGAGATGTTTATGGCCTTTGGCAATAAGGCTGTATTTCTAGATGTTTCATTTGGCAGATCACCTCTCCCCAGTCACTGCTGCGATAACATTGAGCAGTGGAGGATTTTTCTGTATGGTGGTGTCCTGAGGATCACTCTGTGTGACTTGTACCTTGGACAGTTCTCCTGCTGTTAGCTTGGGGTGTAAAATCAGAGGGTGTGGCAAATACGGAAGGATCAACTAACCTATACTATGAAGAAATTTGAGGAGAGATTGGTTTGGTTTGGTTTTGTTTTTGCTCTATGGGATCCTGCCCTACTGCAAAGCTCTGAGTGCCCTTGGTTGGTGCTTGGCTGTGGGGCATTTCCCAGGGTAGCTCAGCACCTGGCAGGACAGAGCCCAGAGCATGCTGTGAGCTGCAGCAAGAGCAGAGGGTCAGCTCTGGCCTAGTTTGAGGGGAAAACACTCACAGAGCTTGGGGCAAGTACACACTATGTGAAATGAAATACATTTGAGGAGCACATAAGAAACAGGGGGACTGTGCAGAAGGTGCCTCCCAGAGTCACTGCCTCCCTCTGTGTGCCCTTCCCAACTGGGAGCCCTCCCTCAGGGTTACAAACTTGCCCCGCTTTCTGTCTTCCAACTTCCTTTAATAAAAAGACTTTGCTTTTACATTTCCCTCTCTTCCTTGGCTCTCCAAGCAATTAGTAACCACAAATTAATACCAAACACCCCAAGCCCTTGTTGTAGATAAGGCTTGTCCCCCTTCCTGTGTTCACAGGTAGGTGAGATAACGGATGAAGAGTAAGTGTTGTGACAAAAGTCACAATAAGAGTTTGCAGCAGAGGTGAGATCTCCTTACTTGTATGCAAACCCACAGAGGCATTTTGCAGTGAATAGGCCCTTGCAATCAAAAGCTTATGGATATGTTTATGGATCTGGACCTCATTCCAAACAGCTGCACTGTCTTTGTGGGATCTACCTAGTCAGCAGAAGAGGCTGCACTGAAATAATTATGCCCATGTGGCTTTGCAGCTGTAGCAAACAGGAACTGCACAGTATGTCTTTAAATAGTATATGAGCTCTTCTGCATGTTCCCGGTGCAAACAGAATACTTTCCTTACAGTCTTACAGGCTTACAGAGCTGCTTGGCAGAATGAGGGGGAAGCCAACTGAGGATGCATGGTTTCCTTGGAGCATTTGTGTATAAACTACAGTGCCCATGGAAAACTTTACTGGAATTGTAGAAAGCGGCGTATTTTTAGTGGTCAGCTGAAATAGGAAGCTTAAGTGAAAGGAAAAAAAGGGTAAGTGATATAAATCATGTTACGAGGAGCTTCGAATATGGAAAAATTTGATTTACAGAATTAAAGGTAACTTAAAATGAGGCATTAGAAGAGACATAAGGTAACCTTCTGGCTGTCGTGCTCTATCTGTCTTGATTTTGGCAGGGCACCTGCATAGACCATTAAACTGATTGTCTCAGGATATATGCCTGAGATGGAGTAAACTACCTGACATTAATTTAAGAAAAGGTGATAATGGTATCCTGCTGACAGTTATAGTGATCAACACTGGCAACTCTTTCTTTGAAAGCTATGAAACCTGAGAGCATGAATTTTCATTAATGAAAAAAAACCAACAACTAGAGACATGCCTAAAAATGAAATTAGGACAGCTTTATAGCAGGCTATTAAAAACTGTGTTTTTAAAAACCATTCCTTGGCTTCTTGCACTGATCAGAATGTTGCATTAAGGGCCTGTTGTGACCTGCTGTACTCATTGCAGAGAGCTGGCAGAAAGCCTGGAGAAGCCAAATCAGCCCAGAGCCCAACTTCACAACTACGTCTTTTCTTAGTTATTTGGCCAAATGACAGTCCCTGTAGCACTCAGGATGGTATCTTAACAATCAAAGTCTGAAGTTGGATTGGACTTGGTAGCTTGATTATGTGTCTATGTATATATATGTATGTAATCCCAGCATGAGCACAAAGCTTTAGCATCCCTACAGATTTTTAAGTCTTTGAAACTGACTTGCAGAACATCCTTAAAATAGAGGCCCCAACTGAGTTATTTTAAAATATGTAATTTTAAATTATAAAAGCTTTATTCTGCATCCCCAGTGATGCTTCTAAGAGTCTTTTGCCAAGAGGAAATAAATGGATATGAGCATAACAACCCCAGATAGCTGATGCCCGAGACAGAGATTCTGGACTCATCTAGACACAAGCTGCTGTTAACTATGCAATGAAGATCACTTAAATTTTTTTTTTTAAGTATTTCCCTTTGCTGCTGTAGTTCAGGTGTAACAGTCAGTCACCATTTGTAGCCATAACAGATAAAGTAATGTCACTGTTTTTTGAAGCTGATAATGTTTCTTTAACTGCAGCATTACAGGTCACACTGTCTTTTATACAGCTGGTCACCCTCAATAAATCTGTTTGGCAAAATCATGTGGCAGTTGTGGAATATACGACAAGTGTCTTATTAGATCTAATCTTTATATAAAACATACTTAGTGGTGTTCACTATATAATACTTGCCCTGTTGAATTGCAATTACTGTCATAGTTAGGAAATGCTGATTTAAAGTGCCCTTCTAGTTGGAATGGAGCAGTGCATGTATTTAAGAGACATTTTTCTTTCCCTTGTACTGTCTAGTGGTGTTTGACACCCAGTGTTCTATGTTAGGTCACCCTGGATGATATCCCAGACTGAATGACCATGGCTATGAGGTGTATTAGGACACTGAGTGGAGCTTGTAGTCAATATAGGTTTGTCTATCCATTTGGAAGTGGAAAAATCCCTGGAAGTGCCTAACCTTACCTCTTGGAGCAGACATTTGCTGCTGTTCATGGATAGGGAATACTGCAGTGAGGATTGTTTTTAGATCTAGTTACTGCTGTGCTCAGGATTATGTGCCCAAATTAATTGGAAATAATGCAGTTTGTGTTTTAGCACTGTGAGAATCCAACTATATACCTCTAAGATTTCCCTTATGAAAGCACTAGCAATATATATCTGTGTTTTTATGTATTACACTGCAGTAGTTCCTTTCTGAAAGTTGTGCACTGGAAACTTCTGCAAATTCCCTCTCTTTTTGTAGGACAGCAGATCTGCTGGCTTGCTTTCTTAGCACAATGTAGCCACATACAGAATCACTAGCTCCAATTTCCTCCTGAACCTCTTTAACTTTAATCTTGCAGCCTCCTGCCCTCTCTCGCACTGTTTCCCAGTTATCAGGCGAGAGCAGGGGGTCACCAGGCTTTTCAGAACTTGATTAGTGCCATTGTTATGAATAATTCAGTTTGTTTGGTACCAGCACAAGTGATCCAAGTAGCAATTTGCAAAATCTGATTTAGGATTTAACATCACTGAAAAAAAAATTAATTAGTGCCACTGTAGAGGGCTCTTAACTTTCTCCGTTCATATTGATGAATTCAGTGCCAGTGAAAGGCAAGATAGAAACAGTCCATGAAAACAAGTGCCTCTGTGGCAGAGCCCATAATCTGTTTCATGCTTCTTCCTCCCGGCTGGAGTCCAACTCTCTCGCTGGGTGCCCTTTTTCTTCTGGAAGCGAGTTCCTGCAAATGGGAGCTGTGGTGACATGCTGCTGTCGGTAACAGTAGGTGTTCCACAGGTGATCGTGTGCCCACGATACAGTTTTTTGTGATCTTACTATGCATGAATTTACAGAACATTCAGCTAACTCTGTTCTTTAAGAAATTGAAACTGCAACAATCCACCTCATTTGTGAGCAGAGCTTAATTAATGACAGTGGCCAAATTTGCCTCTGGTGTGAGTCAGCGCATTTCACTTTGACATCAGCTTGACACAAGCCTTTGCAATCCTTCAGCAGTGATACAAGACCTCTGCATGTTCAGGACAGTTTTGCACAGCTTTTGTTAATGAAGCAGTTGGGAGAAAGAGGGTCACTGCAGGCATCCTCAGAGGGTCCTTGCACAGGAATTCTTCTCACCTGAAAGAGCCCCGGACACTCTGGAGTTTCAGCTCGGATTCTGTGGAGTGAGGCAGCCACGGGATCATCCCTGGCTTTATGGTGGGGCTCCCTCTGTTTTGCACAGTCCCTGTTTGCTGTGCCCTCTTTGTCCCTCTGTCCTGGCTGCTGTTGGTCAGACACTGTGCACAGTGCACACCAAGCCCTGTGCCAGGCTCTGTCCCTGTCAGCCTTATGCAAATCCTCGCAGGGATGTTAATGCCAGTTCGGTTTTTATAGCCTGGTGACAGCAACAGCCCTCAATATTAAGCACAAATATACATACACAGTTCACAATGATTACTCTAGATGTTCAGCTAGTCATAATATTTGCGCTTGGCGTGATAAGGAGCTTTGAATGATAATAGCACCATAGTAGAAGCTTGTTAAAGTGACAGTAACCCTGGTGTCACTGTGGAGTGGTGCACTGGCGCCGTGTTCCTGCATCATTCCCACACCACCTCTCTCCACTGGCCTCTGTGCAAGGTGGAGAAAGTGCTTCAGCTGAGCTTGAGGATCCTGCTTGAAGCCCTCTAAACTTCTTGCAGAGTTTCATCACAGAGACTGTAGAGTGAGTGTAGTCATCAGGGATCTTCTCTACATAAGTTTTGTTCATAAAATAATGCAGTCCTGGTGCAGGGTAATCAAGTCCCAGTAGAGGCTGCTTTTATTTGCAGACAGCAAAGAGGCTCACAGCCCCCATCCAGCTTCTCTGAATGGGACCAGCTGCCAAGGAGAGCAAGTAAGAGTCATGTCATGAAAACATTTTGTGTTTTATCTTTTCACTTTTGGCTAAAGTGATAACCTATCAAAAGAGTAACAGCACCTATCCCAAACCCTGTGTCTTTTTCCAACATGCAGCCATGCAGACTGGCTTTTATTCTGAGAATTCCTGGTATCCCACACTACAGTTGTGCCAGTGAGACCCAGGATGCTTCTCCTGCTGCTAAGTGGGTAGAGACCAGCTGTGAGAACTTGCTGGCAGCCAGTGCTTGGGTGCCAATGCACCCTTGGGTGGCATTCAGTTAAACTCAAGCCAACAATGCCCCACTTCCCAAAGTCCCATTCACCCTAGACATGGGCTGGGCAGAGTTCTCCTAGTGCTTTAGAGTATTTGTCAGCTTCCAGAACTTTGAACACCTTCTTAATGCAGGGCTGTCTCTATGCAGTCACTGCTATGACCCAGCATGTCAGCACCTCAATGCCCCTCTTCTCAGGCCTTTTTTTTGTGTGTATACCTGTAAAAACTTGGTCTATGCTGTACTTGGGAAGCATTTAGCATATGACAGCGTCTACTGGCCCCTGGGATTTTGGAAAGGGACACGAAGAAATGTTTCAGTGGCTGAAATGCTGGAATAGCTGTGCCCTTGCCTTCAGGTTCTGCCAGCATCGTGGCGTGGGAAGGATCTGCAGAAACATTGAGTTTTAGGACCCTCAACTTTTGCATTCATGCTCATTCCTGGCTGCTGGGCTTAAGGTTGACTGACTGCAGTGCTGGGCAGCAGAGGGAGGGGGACATGTGGGGTAAGGGGGACACAGGCTCAGGGAGACCAGGGGCCACACTGGTCTGGATAAGAGCATTCCCTGAGCCCAGTCCCGATTTCATAAACCTGCTCGTGTGCCTAATATTGCTAGAGTAGATATTTGATGGTTTATAAAACTCCTTTATACACCCAAAGTAAAGATGCAGTGGGTAAACCCCTATTACTGTGGATAGATTTCCCTCATTTATCTCCTTGCTTGACAGCCCACACAAGACTGGCAGCATTCAGGTGTTTATTGTATATAAGAAGTGCTCACAGAAAGAGCCAGGTGAGATCTCACTAGAGGTCTGGCTTGCCAAAGCTTCAGCTTCTAGTCCTGACCAGTAATGATTGTGTAGAGAGTGCTCTAAATTTTAAAAAGAATTTAAATGTATGCCTGAAAACACGTAAATAACAACAAAAATACTAAAAGTATATGTTTATATAAGTATATGGAAGACTGATAGCTGAAAACTCCTGAGTTATTTTTTAAAAAAAAAAAAGGTGTTTTTTATATTATATCCAAGAGACTTCTCTAGTAAATAACAGGCACTTTTGAATTAGTCTTTAATTTGACCCATCTTCAGGAAAGCTCTCCCCAGGCATTACTGGAGCCCCATTGAGCACCCAGACCATTTGCGAGGGATTGTCCCACCCATGTTCCCTCTGCTGCCTTCCTGATGCTGTTAAGGAGAGGGATACAGGAATCACTGACTTAGGCCAGAACAAACACTAATGAAACAAATCTAGTGATCTCAAATGGGTTTCTTGTTAAAGCTGATGTTCTACAAGTAAGAATCACATTTGGAGCAGGCTGTATTGGCAGATAATGTGCCTTTAATACCATTTCATGACTTTGCCTTCTTTTCATTGTGAATAACTGAGATTAGAGCCCATTATTTGCCCAGGAAGCCCACAAAAGTCCCTAACTAAATGTAGTTACCTGAGTGTTCTCATCCAGGAAACAAGAGTTGCTTCTTTGAAGCCATTTTGTTGAACATTTAATGTGTATTTTAATTCCAGTTCTTCTGTGTTTAATATGCAGTGCTGCAGTTTCCATATATATATTATACATGTGCTTCTTTTAAAAGATTGGAACAGCTCTTTTCTAAATTGAGTTTCAATTTTGTTTTACTTTTGCAAAATTAATGGGCAATAGACAATTCATTTATATTAGAAAAGAATATGTGAGGGGTTTGGACGCCTTGACAAAAGACAGAATATTCTGATTTGAGACTGTCATCTGCATAGTTTGGTGTGAAATTCGAAAAATGTGGAGCAGTTGAACGCTGAGCAAGCAGATATTTCTTTTTCTAGAGAAAATTGAAATGAACCACTGACAAGATACTTATTTTACAGTCCTTTTCTATCTCGAGTGCCTGTGTACTGCCATCTAACTAATGCTAAAGGTTGTGAGTGTCTGTGAAATGCCACAAAGTTCAGTGTATTCATGCAGATTCATTATGTTAGTATTTTGCAATTCAGGTTCATGTTTGCTATAAACTTGTGCATATTTCAAAATTACTAAGACATTACAGGGTGGCTGTAGTGACTGTGGAAATAGCTGTTATGCGTACATAGAAGAGCTAAACAATTAATGTTTAGAAGTGTTATCAAGCATGTTCTTAACTGTGTATTCCAGCAAAGCCTGGCCTTAACCATACAATTGTGATTACCAGTGTCCTGTTTGTAACAGTAGTTTTGATTCATCTGGTTTGTTTTAAAACACAGGAGGGCTTTTGTCCTTTCTTGTTTTTATATCTGGGCTATCAGTTCAGGACAGGGTAAGGGTGACCTGGTTTTCTGTCATACAACATGCTAAAATGTACAAGGGAGATGCTACAGCATCAGTTGTGGCATTTTAACACAAATAATGCAAGCACAAAATACTTCCTTCTTGTTACCTCGTAAGTGTTGTGGCAATTCCTATGGACGTCAGCCATAGCTCAAGATTCTTTCCCCTGCTTTTTACAGAAACACAGAACAAAAACGACATACCCAGTCCCAAGATCTTACAGTCTGAGTGATTTTAATGTATAATAAAAATTAGCACACAGGGTTATTATGATCTGAAATAAGGCAGTGAGGTACTTTTATAATGAACTGGCTTCTAGACAAGTGTGATAATATATTTTTACATGAATAATAAAATGAATTTTAAATTAAGAAAAATGAACTGTGTTATTTGCAGTTGGGAAACGCCAGTGCTGAACCTCCAGTAAAGCCTTAGGTATTCTGGAGCCTTTTGTCAAGGAGTAGTAGCTTGTCATGAAAACCCTGGCTGGCAGTTGTGCTGTGTGACTTTCTGCCACACTGTCCCTCCACTGGGCAGTCTGCAGTCACTGTGTGCTACACCAAGCTCCAGCTGGGTAAGCTTCGTTGGAACACTGTGTTTTAAGCAGATTTGTCCTGAGTGCAATGTTCTTTAATACCTTTACTGAACAATTGGTAGTGGTTTAAAAGAGGTGCTGCACTGGATGGGCAAGATTCAAAGCTTGGGGAAGCCAATCTCATTGATTCCAGAGGTCAAGAAAAGTTGGGATCAGCTAGGAAACTGTGTAGAATCATCAATGTTTTCCATAGACCACAACTCCAAACATCCCTTGAAGATTTGTATGTCTCTGTTTACCAGCTTTTGGTAGTTTCTGACACCAGTGCATGGTCGGCCCCGGGACAGCAGTCTGAAATTATTACAGCACCTTTCTCAGCACACAATAGCCACAGGAGGGTTTCAGTGGTGTATTGTTGTGTAAGTGTAAGAGGAAGGACATCTTGTTTCTGAAGCAGTTTCTGCTTTGAAGGGGAAGCGGGGAGAGATGTGTAAATTGTACCAGTAGGTTGGGCTTAATGAGCCTTTGGATGGACAGGTGATGAGGAACCCAAGTCATGTGCTGAAATTCCTGTGTGATAAAAAAAATAAGACAGGATGCTGTGATCTTGGTGCCTCTTACTCTGTTAGGATGCAGAGTAACAGAAGATGCTGATGTCCATACACCATTGCTAGAAGGGCCAGGCTCAAGTTTTGTGAGCAAAGCTCATGTTTATCTTTGGCTTAAGCTCTAGAAAACGTGGAGATAAATGTGTATTGTATGGACATGAAAGGCAGGGCTCTCAAGTGGCTCTTGAGGTTGAAAGAATACCACAAGGAAAGCACTCTGTCCAGCTTCCAGCTCCTTGTCACTAACTGTGGACAGATCATTCCCTGTCTCTGGCCTCACTGTCCCCGTCTGCTGCTGAGGGGAGTTGAGCTCTGCTTTCACATGATAGTCACTGTGCAAATGCTTTGATACTCTTGCACAGAAAAGGCTTCCACCCAAGTTACTGTGGCACACATTTTCCCTTTAAATATGGGACATGGCCAGTCTATCACAATTTTTTGTGGGCACGCTTTTTATGTGGGTAGCAGAAACAAGGCAGTGAATGCCATCTCTTATACAAAAAAAAGATAAATAAATGATGAACAATGACATGTTATGACCAGGAACTCTAACTGCACCCACTGAAATCTATTGATTGAAAGGGGAGCAAGATCAGAGCACTTATGCTTTTATTAATGATACTGACAGTTTAGTGTGAGTGGAGAACGGCTGGTAATTAGGTTTGGAACCGTTATTGATTATTGTCATTTTCATTATTGATTATCTTACCACTTGGAAAAAAAAAAACCAACAGTAAGGAGCCTCCTCGGGAATGCAGAGTAGGGTCTTTCTGCTCCTGCCGGGAAGATTGAGCTGCTGCTGTGATCAAATGGAGCCCTGTCAGCCCTGTGGGCTGGGCTTTTAGCTCAGTGATGCTGGCTGTGCTGCCCTCCTCCTGCACAGCATCTGAGATCATTGGCTGCCCTGCCACAAAGCATACACCCACCCCTTGTCTGAGCTGCCTCCCAGGGTACATTTCTGAGGGAGATGGGGGGGCTAAATCCCTGTGCTTTAGGTGGAGACCCAAGATTAATGGTAGTTATTTGTCAGCTGGTAACCTCTCAAAAGAAACCATATTTGTCACCCACCCCTGCAATCAATGTTGTTTAAAAGCCATGCATATAATGACTTGGAACAAATGAGAATATCCATGATACGAGCTAAGAGAACTGGGACACAAAACAGCCAAAACTTCTTGGAAAAGTGTCTGTGATCCATCCGATGCCTCAAATGATTGCCCCCAGTCTCTAAGAACAGGCACTACACTGGCTTTAACCAGCTCCAGAGCTGCTCCCTTCCACAGGCCAGCACTGCTGACCCTCCAGTGCATTACTAAGGTCGAGGTTGTGTGAAAACACACTCTGGAGCAAAGCAAAGGTGTGCTTTGGAAACAGCAGTGATTCCCGAGTAGCTCTCCACTTTGGTGAAATGGCTTGTGAAGGAATTTTGTGGATGGCTGTTCCAGAGGAGCCACAAACCTGTGTGAGGTCACTGCACCCCATCGGCACCCGGGGAAGCAGAGCCTTTGGATCACAGACAGGTCTACAGGGCATTCCAGTGACTGGGCAGGATTGTTCCTTTGTCTCCTGCATTCAAAACAAAACAATAAGATTTCTGGAGAAGAAAAAAAAAGTCCTTAAATGCATGGGATTTTTTGCAAGCCTTTTGCAGCCAGGGCATTTTGCTGAAGTGGTGCCGAGGAGTATTGAATTTTTGCATAATGGAAGTTTCTTTGAACCCCAGAAGATAAAGTGTTTCCAGTGAATAACAAGAGAGACAAAAGTATGCTATTTTCTCCCCTTGGTCAACTTCTGCTAGATCTTAAGGTTTTGTTTTTTCCACCATTTCTGTTTTGATTAGTATGGAACATCTCATTCCACAGTGGATTTTTTTTTTTTTTGAAGAACAAAGACCCCCTTTGACCTGGATTTGGATGCATCTGTGACAGCCTACTTCACTGGCTGCCAGCTGAGCATAGTGCATTTAATTGATGAAATAATAATGATGAACCGTGCCTGAACTTGCTTTGACGACCACTTGAAGCAGAAGCTGTAGTAAATCAGGCCAGTGCAGCAGCACCCCAGTGGTCACAGTCCATCCTCAGGCTTGGTGCATGGAAGATATCAACTTCCCAAGCACAGCCCCTCAGCCCTGCTTCATTCCCACCTAAGAGTCACCTCTCCTTCCATTAATTAATAGCCAAGTGAGAAGAATCTGTAACTCTTTAAAAAAGAGCAGCATTTTTATGCATCCACAACTGCCCACTGCATTAAGCTGATTAAAACAGAGTTTTCCCTTTCTAAACTGTCTCAATGTAGAGACAGGCTGGGGTGGAACTGCTAAATAGATACAACAGCAGAACAATATATCTGCCTTAGCAGCAGTTCTTTATTCTGATTACTGCTGCATGTTCCCTCTAAGAGCCTGAGCCTGCATATCATTATCTTCCAAACTGGAATTTTCATTGATAACTGAGGCTCCAGCCCCGCAATTTTTACATGCAGTAGAAATAAAAGTCTCAGCAAACTTTGTATCAAGACTCAGCCTTTCTGTGCAGGTTGGTACAGATTAGTGGAACGTACCAATGGCTTGTTGTTGTAGTGCTTTAATGAGGGGAATAGATTTGGAGGGGGTTTTGTACGGCTTAATTAACATTACCCACTGGTTTAATGTTGTGAAAGGGGACTTTAAGAAGATAAATACTTCGCCTATAAAGTCCCCCTAGGTGTCCTTTGCCTTGAAAATTGGGCTTTTGTTTTCAGGACCAGTGTGGAAAGAATAAGTACAGGATATGGAAGGAGAAATGGTTTTCTTAGGCCTTTGTTAGAACTTCAGGCTGTTTGTCTTTTGGGTTTTTGTTCCCCACTCCCCCCGGGTGCTCAGACATGCCAAAATGCATCAATTAACTGCAGCAAAGAGATCAAAGCAGTTCTTACTTTGCAAAAAGGAATATTTATGCTCAAATATTTTCCTTCAGAGCATGGGATTCTGAAAGTTTCTTTTTAAAATTACTACAATGTCTCTTTTTTTTTTCTTCCCTTTTGAGAAGATACCTAAACTTACATACTGATGGTAATTAAATGAGCAAATGAAGTTCAAGAAAATGTGGCTTTTTCCCTGTGGATATTCCTGTTATCTTCAGCAAGAAGTCACATACGGCCTTGGCTGCATTGTTAAGTTTATTGGTGTCCGTAAAGAAGGACCCCAAGTGTTGAAAACACTCATTTATACCTGTGAGAGATCAAAGATATTAAAAGAAAGGGATTCCCTGGAACAGTATGTGATAGCACTTAATGTTTTCTGCATTTTTTGCCTCTCAAGGCTGTGTGACTCCTCTCACTAGATGTTTTAGTTAAGGCACACAAGTAGTCACGTTGGCAGCTTGGAAGTTGTGCCTTGGCTGTGTTACAAATCTGGTAAAGCTGTTGCTGTGTTGGCTGCGATGCTGTGGCAAATAAAAATCCAGCTGCAATCTTGTGAATTCAGGATCTCAAAGTTACCTGTCAAAGGGCTGTACAGATCCTTCAGGAGATCTTTCAAAGTGAGCAAACATTTAGAGTGAAGGCTTTCTTTGTCCTTTTTCCTCTATCTCGATCTTGCTAATCTGGAAGTGAAATGTCACTGACAAGACACTGACATGTCTTCACATGACTTTAGTGCCATGGTCCAGTGTCCAGCAGCATCATGACAACATGTCTGTAACTGGAAACTGATCTGTCAGTGCTTGAACTGAGCGAAACAGAAGCAAACAGTAGGAAGAGTGAATATTATTGACTTACAATTGATTTCTTATTGGCCTCATTATCCTAGACAGTGTATTAGGATGGATGAGGCATTTCCCATACCCACGCAGCTTTTAGCTAAGAGCATTTGTTTTGAAAATGTGATGTTATAATGCAAAGAAATACTTGTGTTACTCCGTCACTTTTAGTTTGCTGCAGATCCTGTAAAACTGCCAACAACATCCTGATAGGGACCAAGTCCCACCTGGCACCAAGTCTGGCCCTTCACACAAACCCTTCAGCCTGTACAACCTGCCAGGGCACCCCTTATCAGGGCACCTTCCTGGTTTATTATTCCCCACTCAGCACTGTGGTTCTCTGAGCACACAGAGTGAAGCCAAAGGATTTTGAGATCCTGCCTCAAGTCTGGCTGATTTTCTGTCAAGCCAAGGAACTGTGAGAGGAATGTAGGTCACTTTGACACTCCGCTTCTCCCTGGCTTTCAGGCTGTGGTGCAAGTTCAAGCAGCCTGCAGGCCACTGTCCCAGCTGGAAATGAAAAAGAACACAGTGTAAGGATGAGAAAAGCAGCCAGGCTGCCTTGATGAGTGTATGTATGAGCTGAAACTGTGATGAAGTGCATTTTTCAAAGTACAAAATAAATTAATATTAGATATAAATATTACAGGATTGATAATATTTCCCATGTCTCCAGCTCTGAACAGCCTGTTTTTAAATCAGTTGGAAGAGAAGTCTCAGATTTGGAAAAAGAGGGACAGTTTGGAAGGGACAGGCTGGCAGAGCCCTGACAGTGGCTTTAGAATGGAGCTGACCTGCAGCTCCTATAAAAAAAGATGGGATAGATGGGAAGGTGATAGGGGAGCAGAGGGAGCAGGATGGTATAGTGACCAGCAAGGTATAAACAGGACCATTGGAGAGAAACCCTGATGCTAAAGGAGGCTCATGTCTCACCCTCTGATGGCATGAAATTATCTGCCTGGAACTGAGAACGTGAAGAAGCCAGTTTTTGAAGTTTCTATTTAGTGTTCATGCCATATTGTTGAGTAATAGAGAATCATGGAAAGCAACAAAATGTCTTTAAATCCCTTCCATGGTACCTGATGGGATTACTCCCTGTTTCCCTTCACAATAAGCAAGGATGTGCCTCTCCAGTGAGCAGACAGATTCCTAAAAATGTACCTCCTGTCTTAAAATGCCAGAGGGATGACAAAAGTACAATGAAGCAGATAGAAAAAGTTTAGTCAGATTGAGATAACAAAGGAGAGAGAAGGGGGGGGAAAAAAGAAAAGAAAATCTCCTACTAAAATTGTACCTTAAATGTGAAGAAATGGTGCTTATATGAAGTGACAAGGAGCTAGTTAATGGGATCCATATCCACAAGTTACAATGATGCAGTTTTTAAATTGAGTTTTTGTGGCAGACCGGCTGAATAAAATTGCTAAGCTGTGCTTCAGTTGTGTAGTAAGTGGTGCATGTGGTGTGAAAGACAAGCTGCAGTGTGATAACAGACTATCTCCTCCATGCACAAAGAGTTCTGTATTCTGATCAACTCAACAGCAGGCACTGGTAAATATTGGTCCAAGCTACTTGGTCATTGGAATTTATTGTGCTGGTTAATCACACTGAGTTTAGTCACTCTTCCTGTCTGATTTGCTGGTTTACTTTTGGAGACACTGCTCTGGAATTATTGCCCTGTGTCATGTTGGCAGGAGTTGCAGGATTACCAGGAAGCAAGAAGAGATACAAGGGCATGAGGGAGAGATTGGGGTGGGTGAGAGGAGAATCAGCTTTTGCTTCTCTCTGGGCTTTGTGGGTCAATTCCAGAAGTGAGCATCTCCAATCTGACTTTTTGGCAGGACTAGAAATAGAACAAATTCTGCCATGATTCATTGACCACCCCAAATTCATCTGGAGAAGTTTTGCCTTGTCTTTGCCAGCAGTGGGGTGGCTCCCCCGTGTGTCCCCTCCTCCAGTGGCAGAGCTGCCCAGCTACAGAGGGACCTGGAGATCACCTGCATCAGTGCCTGGGCAGGGATGCTCCTGGGATTCTCACCCAAAGCATTGGCTTCATTTGCAAACATTTTCCCCCGTGGTTTTTCCTCCTATGGTTTACAGACATCGACAAGATCTTTTGGGTTTTTTTATTTCACTTTTCAGTTTTGTTCCACTATAAGGGCTCTTGGTTGTTGAATGAATGAGTGGGAAAGTCACATTTACTTAGGACATGACATGACATAACTACATGCCCAGCACGTATCCTTCTGTTCTGGGATGATGTGAGCACAGAGATCCTGCTATTGCAATTCCAGGAGTCTCTTGGAGAGATACTCTTAGTTGTCCCACTGTGTTTTGGGTTTAGTGGTTCAGGGTTATAGTGGCAGTACTGGGTTGATGGTTGGACTGGAGGATCTTAAAGGTTCTCTTCCAACCCTGATGATTCTGTGTTGACAGACCAGGATTGCAAAGAGGTGAAACACGTATTTTACTGCTTGTGATTTAACCCAGGTGTCAAACCCAGATCAAATCCCTGATCTAAAATGCTGGGACTCTGAGGCTTACGTTGCTGGCAGCCCTCATGGTTTTATCACAGATCTCACAGTGGTGAACACTTTTTGGGCTAAGGCTCAGCTTTTGTCAGCAAATGTTAAATTTTCATTCTAAACAACAAGAAGTTTTTAGCTCACCCGATGGTGGAGAAAAGCTTGAAAACAATCATTTACAGGAGCCCTCCTGTGACTATTTTGCTCACATCTTACAGTTTTCAAGCTCATTTCTGTTCTTGTGTGTGTGGGAAGGGGCCCTGGTCTTGAGTTTCTGAATGTTTGGAGCTGCCAGTGTTGCTTTTTATACACCACTGCAAGATTGTAGTCTGAGGTTTTTAGGCATTCAATAGCTTTTAACTCTCAGTGAAATCAGAGCTAGGACAAGCACCTAATTACCTCTTACAATTTGATCTCCATCTTCATACCAACTTGTACCTTCATGGTCCATGTAATGTCTTCTTTGAAAGTAGTGTAGGTGGTAAGATTCTTGTGAAGGGAAAGAAAAGTTTCTAAAATCCCTGAAAGAAGTTAGAATTGTTGTCTATTCTGCAAGCTTCCCTGAAGTGGAAGCAAGTTAGTGAGAAGACATAAGCTGAAGCTTTTTATTTTCAAATTGCAGTTACAGCCACAGCAATTTACTGGATCCAGCTTGCTATTTTTTGCCTGTGATATTTGGAGAAATAAACTCATTTTAAGATGTAATTTCCAGAGTGCTCTTTGTGTCTGCAATCATTCTGGCTCTGGAAATGCTAGGAAATACTGGAAAGTCAAAGTTAGGCATTCTTTCTGGTGTCAGTCAGGTGGGAACTGGGTGTCAGAGTTCATCATGTCTCTGCCAAGTTGGTGGGTTTTATTCTGGCAGTGGTAACTTGAAAAAGTATTGGGGGTGAAATTTTTCAGTCCTCACTTTGAACTGATGCTGGCTTCTTAGAAAGAGCCATAAGAACTTGAGAGTGACTATCCCATCTCCACTCAACATCCCACTATTTGTGGCTCAAGGACTTCCTGAGCCAGAGGTGGTCTTTTTGTAATGTCTCTGTAATGGTCCTTAGCAATGCCTTTGTTTAAAATTCAAGTAATCATTTACCTACTTGGGCTTGAAATACTTTTGGAGGCATATTTCTGTCGAAGGCCAGGGATAGCTCAGAATGTATTTCTAAGTGCGAATCACCACAGGCAGCATATCTGGCTGTGCTCAGAAACACGAACCCGGATCAGCTGCCTTCATTAGAGTATTACACTTGAGGGGAGAAAGTGAGATGAAGAAATGAAACCCCACAGCCAATTAATGAAACAAAAGGCGTGGACTGTGGATTTACAGTCAGATTTTCCGAAGCTCTCACTGCAAGATGATTGCTGGATTTTCTAAGCAGCTCAGTGCCCAGGATGTGAAGCCTTTTTGAAAATCTGCCTTAGACAGTCAGTGAGGGGTTTCTGAAGGGCTGGCCGACATTCAGGAATCATTTCTCCTGCTCTTGGGCTCTTCAAAGGAGCACCAGGCTGTGGTGGTGCCATAGTGGAGTGGCAGAGAGCAGAGTAGGGGCGAAGCAAGCGGAGGGAGCTGAGGGCAGACGAAGCAAAGCCTGTGTGTGATTGACCTGCACAAGGCACAGGGCCCCTCACTGAGTGAGCAGGTTATTGCTGCTGCTTTCTCAGCCCTCACGCTTTTCCCAACCAAAGGCACACCATTGCAGCCTGGAGACCTGTGCTCTCCTCACAGTAGGGCTTTTCTTGTTATCTATGGCTAGAAGCTTGGAAGAGCTGGCTGCTAAATTATAGCTCACCATACTCAAAGCACTATTTTTCCACCTCCTACACTTCTGTGCAGCGTTCGTGGACTTGCTGAGGCATTTGTATGGCAGCAGAACCATTTGGAAAGCACTTGGAGCAGTCTGAGGTGACAGAAGTGGGCCAGAGATACAGTGAATGTAAACCCCCAAACAACCTGTGGGCCAGCGCAAGGTCAGGCTGCAAATGCACACGTGGTGAATGTAGAGGAAACCCTTGCTAAATCATCACTTGACCTACAAATCCCTGGAGCAGTGCTTCCATCCAGCCACCCAGGTGTGGGGCACCTCCTCCTGCCTCTTCCCGTGGCCGTGATCAGATGGATGGAGGAGTGGGGAGAGGGTTTTTGCTGGGTCACCCAAGGGGCTCAGGGAGCTCTGCTGAGCGGGGTTGGTGCATTGTAATTTACTGCTGCCATACATCAGGAGCAAATTACCATCCCTTGGAGCCAAGGGGAGGCAGAGATTTGATGCTGATGCTGAGGAGGCAGAGTTATCCATGGTGCTTGGGGCAAAGATCCAATCTGGCTCTCCATTGTTAGCGTTGGGTTTCCGCATGGGATCGTTAACACGGAAAAATGTAAACAAGGATTTGCGGGGACTTACATTCAAAGTGCAGATAAATAAAAATAGGTCTCTAAGCAGAAAGAAGGCTCTTCAGCTATGGGCACAGTCTTATTTTCAAATACCTACAAATATGAAATTAGTCAACTCAATAATTGACCGTGCAGCTTTACGAGGATGAGCATATGGCTACAAAAGTCTTTTTTTCCCTTCTCTGCTGCACCACCCCCTCAGTGATAATCAGTCTGTGTTTAGACCTGGAAATTCAACGCACCATAAAAACTATTAGATTTCCCTGGTGTTGTGAAGCATAAAAATCTTTGTAGTATCAAGCTCATTATTGTGTTATGTCAATTTAATAAAGATTAGAAATACTTTTGGTACGGTTCAAAAATTTAAAGCGAGAAATTTCTAAAAGAAAACTAGAAAAGTTTTTTGTTTGGCACAAATGCCTATGACAGGACCAACTGATTGAAGTGTTTGTGATGGAAAAGAGGGACAAAATTTTGGAGATATTTTTGTGAAATGTGCCTGTTTTTCAACCAGATCTTTACACATTAGCAGAAAGCAAAGTATGATAACTGTGTGCTCTATAATGACATACACAACACATGGACTTCCAAACAAGTATGTGCAAACACATGATTAGCAAAGCAGATTGTTACCCAAATTAATCCAAAAGCAGATTTTTCGCTAACTCACAGGAAACAAAAGCACATTTCATTAAACTTTCTGTATCAACTGTGCAATTGCACAGGTTGTACTGCTGTCTTAGGGCTGAGCTGGTTCTGGCTTTGCAGGCGGGAGCAGGGGACACTTTTTTGCGTGCTTGCATCAGGGTTTGGAGTCCTTGTCTTCCAGAGGGTTCTGGGAGGGCAGGATTGCTCCCTCCAGGCCAGTGGGAGCACCGCGGGAGGGATGTGCAGAGCCCCGGGTGTGAGTGCCTACACGGGGAGAGATAACACACTGCCAGGGGTGACAGCACAGGAGGGACCCTGGGCAGGCTGGTGGGAAACAGCTCAGCTGCATTTCTTCTGTGGGCAGAAATCCCCAGGGGATTAGGGAGCGGTAGAGCCCATCCTGAGGCATCGCCCTACAAAGCTGCTTTGGTCCGAAGGCACAGAGGAGCTCCTGTGGCTGCTCGGGGAGGGGGCAGAAGGGCTGAGGTCTTTGTGTTCGCCTGCTGATGCTCCGTGTCAGCTTTCAGCTGGTGTTCACTGGCCTCCCCCTCCCCTGCAAATACTTCCTCACTCGCCCCCTGGGAGTCACTTCAATGCGGGTCTTTGTACAAGCAAATACTCCTTTGAGTTGTGTGGGGATTAAGGCAGGCTTGGCCCCCAGTTCTCTCTCAGCCTGAGAGGGGATGAGAGAAAGTTGAATGCTTAGCCTAGTGGTGCCTTTTCTTTCTCATCTCTGACCTTTAAGCAAGAGCTGGACTGTCCATGGCAGGTGTGATGTGGTTTCCCATATTGCAGTAACTGCTGATATGTGGAGAAGCCCCGTTTTTCAGCGGGAAGGGATTTCAGTATTAAGTCTCTCTCATCAGTCAGTTGAAGTGCATATTTTTGTTCACTCAAAAAAGTGCTAACAAAAAGAAGACGACTGTAGAATGATCATTAAAAAGGAGCAGTAACAGTGCTGCTTGTTTTCTCCCTGAGAAACAGGGGGAAAATGATCTGTCTTCAGCTGATGAACTCTTGAGTGGTCAAAAGGTCAGAAATGAATGTCACCAAAATGTTTCTGGTTGGACTCCCCCTACTTGTGTAATGGCTTTTATGTAAGTAAGCCAGCGAGGTCAGAGGAGTGGGAATTAACCCTGATTGCCCTGAACTGTCACTGGTGTTATCAGGTTCTCCTAAATCCAAATGTTCTGCTCCACTAACTCATCAGTGGGTGCTCATGGAAGAATAGAAGTGTAGGTGCTGTCACAACTACCTTGCTGGGTCTCTGGACACTCACACAATCCCCTTATGCCTCTTCACTGACAGGGAGCACCAGAAAAGCAGGGAAAAGGAACAGGCCCCCAGTGTTCAAAATCCACACTCTGAAATGACATATGACTCAAAGTTGCATGGACATTTACCTAATGAAGGAACCCCATATCTTCTGAAGACTCATAAAAAGTGATAAATACCAATATTTCTGACATTAAATGATATTGTAACTGGAGCTAAATCGCCACCTGCAATGAGTAAATTAAATATTGACTATTTCATTGACTGTTAGATTTAATTTGAAGCAATCATGCAGGAGGTATAATGGCACAGAAGATGAGTGACTATTTAATCTTGGCTGTCATCCCTGTTAAGTGTTGAATAATGAGAAAAATATGCACTTGACAGGGTGAGGGAGTTGACTTCATCTTGGGTTTCTCTGTCAGGACTTCCACTTCATAAATTTGTAGCGAAGCTGTTGGGAACAGCTGTTATTGCAGGTTTGCCTCCCTTGTAGCACAGCAGGATTGGGGAACCTCAGAAGCCTGTCTACAGGACATCCAACCTGCCTGTTTCCAGCAGGAATGTTTGTGCAGGTGGCAGAGAGAATCAGTGCTTTTTCTGGACAGCTGTGCCCAGAGGTAGCTCCCTTAAACAGCATTGCCTCCTGCAAACTTAGTTAGAAAGTTGTAGGGCTGCTGGTTTGCCCTAGGATGGTTGGGGCAGCTCAGACACACACACAGTGTCTGCTTTTTTTTCCTTTTCACTTCCCACTTCCCCAACTCCACTCACCTCCTTAGCAGAAAGCTTTGCTCTCTCTTGGGAAATGCTCTCACATTTAAAAAGGGAAGAGCCTGGTTCCCATGGAGTTCTGAGTGCTTTCATCTCCCACTGAAATCAGTGGCATTTCAGGTGCTCAGTACTATTTAGCATCCAAACAAGTCATGTTCACCACCTTTTCCTAGTTTTTGCACTCCCAGAATTGTTGGATTTCTAAGGGACAGCAAAGGGTGTTTTTCACAAAGAATAGGCAGTTGATCTTATCCCATGCTTAAAGCCCAGAAATCAAATAGAATTTAGTGTTTTTTTCATTTGAACTTATTTTTTAAAATCTTCTCATCCTTTTCATTTGAAGGCATATTTCTGGAGTGTGGAACAGATGAAGGTTCTTGTTTGCACAATGCTGACATTTTTCTCCCTTGCATTCTCATTTCTTCAGGAAATAGAGGGTGTCTCAGCAGTGCATTCCAACCAGCAGCTCTCTGCAGGGGAATGCCACCATTACTATGTATGATGGAGTCTGCTCTAAGATGGTTAAATTGAAAAAGCAGCTGTCATGTACAGGCAAGCACAGAAAGAACTGTCGAAAGGCAAACAGAACCATTTTATGCCTTCTGGGTTTTAAACTTTGCTGCAGTATTACTCACTTAATTGTTTTCTCCTGCAACTATGATCTTCAGCTCTAGGTAGTCAACTGCTGACCTCCCTTTGCATCTGTAGCATTCCAGTCTTCAGCTACACAGAAAAGACTGGGATGAATTTAATACAGTAAATGAGGTCCCTGTGCTAAACAACCCATGATCTGACTCTGAATGTAATTACAGGCAGTCTGTGTTGCTATATACCATCCAGAGGCTTTTAAGGCTAAGCCATTAGGGCTGTAGGTTTTTTGCTATGTGCTCACAATCCATGAGAAATGACAGTGAAAATAAAGGGCAGCTGGCTCTTGAGAGGACAGTGACACTGATATTCCTTGGAATCAGCTTTGCGTTAAAGTGGCAGCTGCCACTAGACCCAGTTCTAGGGTTGGTTCTGGTTTGTTATTTGCAGAGGAGGAGCAGTAGACAGGCTTTCCATCTCCCATTCCTCTATCCAAGGCCACGAGGTGATGTGAGAAGCTCTCTGCTTTGCTGTTTTGAGGGGAGGATCACCTGTGGGGTGAGAGAGGTGGAAACAAGTCTTGTGTGGGGTTTTGTGGTAGGACTGTGGCTGCTCCTACCTGCCATCCTGAGCTCTGCAAGAGGCACAGGGGTCCCTTCCTGCCTGGTTTATGCATTTGCTGATGGCAGACACTGACTGGCCACCTGCACCAACATGTTCTCATGTGATTGGAGCTGCTGGAAGGAGCACAGAAGGCTGCTGCATGCCAATGGAAGGAGCTCCGCTGTGCTCATGACCCGGAGCTGTTTCACACAAGTCCAGGCTGATCTGGTGCTCTGCAGCAACATTTCTTCAGGGGTCTGGAGTGTCTGGGCCTGACCTTCCAAGTTTGCCATCCCCAGTGGCACCGAGTCTGCCCTCTGGGGTGGCTTTGGGAAGCCCTTTGTTAGACTGTGACCTTGCTGCTCTAGGGATGTTCCTTGGTGGAATCACTCTGGAAGTGACTGCAACAGGATTGTGCCTGGTTTAGGCAATGCTAAGAGGCTCAGTATCTTCTGGGGCAGCTCTCCACATCCTCTTTGGATGGATACTTTTTGCTCTAGGTGGTGGAGGAAGAGGCAGGGCAGTGATTGTTCCCCTCTGCTGGGCGCTGGTGATGTGCTTGCTGTGAGCTGCCCCTGGCAAAAGTTTAATAAGCCTAGGGGCAGGGGAAAAAAGGTTAAAAAGCTACTAGGTAGTTTGCTAATTAAATGAATTATGTTTGCAAAGGTAGGCATTAGAAATGATGGCTCATATTTGAATGGAACTCAGTGAAGACTGCAGGAATAAAATGGAAAGACAGAAACCTTGCAAGTGTAACATGTAAATAACTAATTTGTGCCCAAGAAAAGATGGATCAGGCTCTCCTTCTACCCCATATTTAGCAGTTTTAAGTGAATCTTCTGCATGTTGAACTCTTTTTTTGAGTTTGACTGCAGCAGCACAGCTTAGATTTCTTGTAAGATGATAATTACACTTGTATAGAGAAAATAGCAACTTGAAAACTTGAGTGCCTGCAAACCTAATGCTCTAATCATACCCATAGTCATAATCTAGAATATGCTTTTTCTGGAGCAGGCAATACCTGGGAAACAGTGGAAAGCAATTTGAAAAGCAACCATTCTGAGACTTAGTGATGCCTGGGAATGAAAAGATCTACTATTACAGCAGTTCACCTACTGGCTGGCAAGAAGCAAAGTGTGCCCCTGCCAACTCTGTGTTTGCAGTGTAAAGAAAGACTGTGCAGGCCCTGATTTGGAGCAGCAAATCGAGCAGCTGCAGGTTCCTGCAGGTTGATTTTGTGGGTCTTTGCTGCACTTTGTGTGTGTGCCCGTGATGACAGGTCAGCTAAGGAGCTGTGCTCTGACACTGCTTCTGAACTTCATTTGCTACCTGGTGACTCCTGGGAGGGGACCAACACACAGTACAAAGTGCATGACTGGTATATCTTTATATTTTGTCTTTCCCTTCTTTTCCCTAGGTACTTCACAATTTAATCCTGATGTTTGTTGTTATACAACTGAGGCCCAAACTCTCAGTTTGTGGCATAATCTCAGCTTTGTAAGTGGATGAGCTATTATAGTGTTCTGCTGTACTGATGAGCCTCTCAACAGTCAGTGGCTTTGTCTCGATAAATGTACATGATTTTTTTAAAGCTTTGTTTGATGGTGGTGCCTCAGTTAAGGCAATTATTGATATTTGTTTCATACGTCTTTACTACAGGCCTCAAACCCAGCACTCACTTTCAATTCGAAGTAGGATTGGAGGGCTGGAAGTAGACAGATAGTAAATCAGGTTGGGTGCTGGCCTGAATTTCACTGTTTCCTTTTTTTAGCTGAAATGCCTTTGAACTCCCTGAGAATTTATTTAAGTGTAAATTGAGAAGGAAACAGCAGCACTGAGGACTGTGGGGAACAAACTCAGTGAAAGACTGACTCACTGACTGAGTAAAGATCTCAGAATTTTGTCTTGCCCAGAAAAGAGCTTCTGTATGGGAAAAGTATCAACAAACAAAATTACTCATCAGTGAGACTGGTCTTCTCTGGATTACATTGCTCTAAATTGTTCAGCAATTCCCAGAGGGAAGAACTACTCCATTTGAGAAACATTCCCTCCAGAAAACATTCAGGGGTTTTAATTGCATTAAATGAAATGCACTGTGGCTGGATTATACTTCAAGACAGCTGATTAATTAATAAATTAGATCGGCTAAAAGCAAATGAAAGTGAATATGAAAAAACCCGCATTAAAAATGAGAACTTATCACACAATTAGAACACAAAGAAATACATTTACTGTCTTCGTTTACATAAAGTGAGTATGGTGAGTTTTGAAATACATGGATTGTGGTGAAACACATGGATAGTGATAACAAACAGTTCAGTCCTCGGGTGCAGCTTCTTTCAGATGGCCACAGGTAAGAAGCAGGAGAATGTTTGGCAGGATGCGAGAACCTCTGGACACAGGGCACCAATAGCCAACTCAGGCAGAACTCCAGATCCCTCTCTTCAGTGAGCAAAGACTTCTTTCCCTTTCATCTAAGTGCAAAATAAGGTGTTTACACCTCTGAACATTGTATTAGAGCCTGAGTATCTTTCTAAAAATCGTGCTGCCTCTCAGCACCCCCCATGCCTTACTGTACCACCTGCCATGAGGAGCCCTGAAAGTTCTGGGGCTTCAGCAGATAAAAACCTCTAGTTGTTTTCAAGCTGAAAATACTTTTCAGGAGTATGTAAACTCCCCTCAGCCCCTTAGGATATAAAGCCCAAAAGTTTTGCTTCAACTAATGATGAAAATTGGGGTTGATCTAAGCCTGACCTTTGCATTGAAACAGTCAGGGGGAAGCATTGTATGTGCTTTGTATTCAAGAATTCTGCTGAGGGAAGTGTTCCTGAGTGAGGACCAGTGAGGGCAATAAAGTCCTTGACTGCTAAAGTTGGAGTTGCTGGTCTATGTCGGGACTGAAAGAATTCCTGACATGAAGATTTAGATGAAGCTGACAAAAGATGGGAGGAAAAGGGTGCATCATCCTCATGTTACATGTGGAAAGCAATGCAGAGAGTGTTCCTTAGGCTTCAGAGGACTGGTAGCACTTAATCGAGATTTCCAGTTAGAGCCCTGCCCACCAGACCTATAATTAAGACAGTTTTGGCCTGAATTTGAATTGTTATTCTCTGATTATATGAGCCAGGCAGCCATGAAGTTGCTGTTCTATCTCTGTAAGAGTGAGAATGAAATGACAGTCAGAGATCTCAAAAGTGATGATTTTTGAAGTATAGAAGGTATTTCCATATGTGTGAGCTAGGAGTGAGCAAACAACACAACTGAGTCTTGAGGCTCAGATCAAAATCTCAGTCATGGTTTGAGAAGTAGTTACTGGAATGGTGAAATGTCAGGAACATGAAACTCTAAATCCTGTATACTGAATAGTTCTCATGATAAATGATGCCTCAGGATGGAAATGCAAATAAAGAGATACTTGAAGTACAGTTGCTTGTGGATTAGGTATTCAGGACCTACTTCCCAACTCTGTTTCGCTGGAGTAAGGTGACACGGCACCCAATTAAAATCACTAGCACTGTGCAGGATGGAGCTGGTGTGTCCAGAGGTGGGGAGATGGTGCCTGCATGCCATAAAACACTTAAATCCTCTGCCCACAAAGTGCCCCTTTTGTTCCCAATGCTTTGTTCCTTTTTGGACTCCAATGGGGAATGAGAGGGCTCAGGATACTATGGCAAGAGACCTGATCTGTACCTATCCACAGGCCTGGCTTAGGACTATCTTATGCTTTATGGCCTGATCCTTCTGTCCATGCCTGCATTCCTAAAGTCATCAGTGCAACAGCTATTGTGTGAAAGGGCTCCAGGATCAGTCCCCAACTCCTTTGTTCTCCAGCTGCTAATTTTTAAAATACGCTGGAGGAAAAATAATGTGTCTAATTAATTAATTATGCTTTTTCCCCTTGCAGCTCCTTAAATGTAGAGTCAGATTTCTAATGATAAGAATTTCCATTGAGAATTACTCATGAAAAACCCAGCCAAACAGTTTTCCTCCACTACAAGACATTCCTTTCAGATGAAACATTAGAAACAATTAAGACATTTAAAAATGTTTAAGTTTAAATAAAGAGCACTCTGAAGTGGGAAAAGGAAAGCCATGCTCATCTATTGAAGTGTTCAGAAAGAATTGTTCTTACAGGAAGTCCTTTAATATTAATGTAATTAAGAGTGGAATTTTGCACCCCTTCATTCTTGGAAGGTTCTTCACTGAGATTTTGTGTCTTTTACTTCATTTCATGCATTTTATCCTTCTTCATCCCAGAAGATGGATCGTCGTGCTGGACAGCTCTAGAAGGAATGAAGCAAAGGGGAAGGGAAAAAAGCCAGAGTGCAGGTTGTGCTGCTGCTGCAGCAGAGCCCCGTGGCAGGTTTGATTTGCTGCCTGGCCTTTTCTTCACCAGAAACATGCCAGTCTCCATTGTCCAGGGAATGCCTTCTTGCCTCCCTCATCTTCCTCGTGGCTGCACATGCATATGTGCTGTGTGCACATGGGAGTGTGTACGGGGATTTTTCCTCTTTCCCCCCTCTCTTCTTAAGGATAACTGGATGATGAATCAGAGAAAGGAACAGCTGGCAGGTTCTACAAATGGTTTTAGGGAGGGGTCACCGGGGGGGATGTAGATGTCCTTGCTCACAAAATGGCAGCCTGCAAAAAGATTTACCAAACACATCCTGGCAGATGGACTTCTGCTCCCGATTACCAAGGACAGCTGCAACTCTACACAGCAAGCACTTGTCCTTACTGCACTACACTCACAGCAAACAGAGTTCCTTAAATGCTTGCAGGGTCCCTGCCCTCATGCAGATGGAGCTCTGAATTTCATCTATGTTACATGGAACTTCTTAAAAGACAAGTGTGTTTAATGGTGCAAAATGCCAGCCCTCCAGCAGCAAGGAATTTTAACTGGATCTCTTAAAAATTAATTTGGAACAGGGTTTTCCATCTGATTCAGAAGAGCTTATTCTGGAATACTACAGACTGGATACTACAGACTGAAACTCTTGCTGAACTTTAATTGTGAGACATCTTAGAGGCAGTCAAGGACTGTCTGTAGAGGATTTCTACAGCCCTGGCTCTGACTGTGGTGCCAGGGGAGTGATTTAGGGCTTGAACATGTAGGCAAGCTGAATGTGCCTTGCATGTACAGTCACAGCAAACTTACTTGTGTATCCATCAGCTTTTTCTTATATTTGAACATTCAGCAAGAGCAGCCCTACCTGTTTGCAGCTAATCACATCTTACACTTAAACTGTAGCAAGGCAGCACCTTATAATGTGAAACCAGCAGTTTGTTCATTTATTGCTAATGTTGGCACCCGTGTTTCAGTCTGCTGTGCAGTTAAGAGCTATTTGTTATTGTTTTCTTCTTTTTTTTTCTTTCAAAGTTGACATTTTTCCACTCATTCAGTAGCTACTAGGAAACTTGCAATCACAGCCAGGAGAGCCAGTGGCTGTACCAGGCTGCCTGGGGAGCTCAAAGCTGAGCTGGTTTAAGGAGGTTCTCATTTACAGCTTCGAGGAAAGTGTTCATTTTGCAAGGGACAATATCTCCCTTTAATCCTATGTCTGGAAAGTGTTAGAGTAAGAGTGAAATTTGGAGAAAAGGTATTTTTGAGTTGAAGCAAATTATACATTCCATATACTGAATGCTGTGAAAAGAAAGGGAAGCTTAGTGTAATTCCCAAATAAGTTAAAGTCATCATTGCAATCATGTAGAAGTTTCTGTGACTTTGGTGTTTCAGGTGTGCATTACAGGCTGGTCTGCCAGGGAACAAGAATGAAGTCTCATAAATCAACTACATTATCTTTTTCTGATAAGCACACTGCATTTTTGGGTAGGAATCTTTTTAATCCCTTCAGCTGCCCTTCCTGGGACAAGGTGTTCATGGAGAAGGCAAGAGTTTCTCCAAGTTCTCTTAGAAGTTCTTTGTTTGTCTTTCACATCCCTTTGCCTCTTCCCTATTCTTGGTGATACTGTGTCTGTGTTGCAGCTCCCTGACTCATCCTCAAGCCTTTCAGATTGGTCCAGCTGCCTGGAAGGCTGTGAGAAAACAATAGTTGTAAAACCAGCAGCAATGTTTAGTTGTTAAATACATGTCACTGAAGCATCGCGCCTGTCTGGAAACAGTCTGGGCCACCACATAAGAATGTGGTGACAGAATTTAAGCATGATCCTCCTCCATGTGGCAGGACACAGAGTGTGTCTGTCATGTGCTGCTGAATTCCACAGGCCAAATGCAGTTTTTTGGTCATGGATCAAAATCCAGGTGGCCACCGATTCCTCTCTACTAAGACAAAGAAAGGAAAGGCAGAAGAGTAAATAACCATGGTACTTACCATTGATATTAGAGTTCCTTTCATCTTCAAAGTGCTTTGTAAAGTAATTAATCAGTCCTTGAAAGGCAGCGAGATAGCCATGGATGGTAAATATTTGAGACACATGGCAGCCACAAAGTCTGGAGCTCCTGGGATTAGAGCTGGGAGGTGGAGGATGGAGGGGAACAGCCCTGGGACCCCTTGCAGTGGGAGGAATCTTGTGAAAGACACGGGTGTGTGAAGGGGAAGGGGAGAGGACAGGGAATGTCATGACTGATGGGCATAGCTCTTCATCTCGAAGACCCTCCTAGAGCTCGTCAAAAAATCCTTGCATTTTCTGAATGTGGGGATCAAAAACTACCTGCCAGAGATATGAGAACCCTGAGAAAGGAACCAGACCTGCCCCTAACTGTGAACCCAAGGAACACTGTGCGTGCTATTGCACATGCACAGGAGTCTTGTGTGCCTCTCTCCCCAGGACTCAGGGCCACGGTCTAATCTCTCCGTGAAAAGACCCATCTGTCCAAGCTATTCAAGTGACATTTGCACTTCAATGCTCTGTGATCATCACTGTTCAGTGGCTTCCCGGATAGTATGGAGAAAGGGGGACAAAATTAGTTTTTCTACACTAGCTCCCAATTGCCCGGCGTGAAATGAGGCATCATTTCACAGGAACGTCCTGTTCCTGGTAGATGACATCATGATTATATCCCATGACATCATGATTACATCCCGGGGACCAAGAAAATACAAGGGATTTCTAATCTGGCTGTTTTCTGATATCCTCCAGATCAAAAGGTGTTTGACTCTCTTCAGACTCAGGTCACTGGTACTACACTGGCCCTCGTGTCTGGAAACCTGAGTTCTGCCTTTTGCCTCGGAATTAGCACTGGAAGTGTTTGAATATTCAATTTATGCACATCTTCAACCACCACTCAGATGCCTTTAGCTGGTTGTAGATGATTAGGATAAAAGGGGAATCATCTCAATCTGTCATCACTACAGCATTAACCAATATCCACGTTTGATATTTAAAATAAAGGGCGAATTCTTACTATGCCTGTTGGAATAAATAAGCATTAAATTCTTTAGTTTATCCAAAACCTAAAATTCGGGGGAAAAAAATAAAGGTTACAAATGGAAAGTAAAGGTGTGGGGGGGTTTTTTGTTTGTTGGGTTTTTTCCATCTGTTGTAACATAAGCAAAAATTAGCAATAATCACAATAGCCCCAAGATGTTTAGATATATTTACATTTTAACCTTTTCACACTATGGCTGCAATGTAACAACGTGTGACATTTCATCACTAATGGCATATCAGCTGCCTTGAGGAAAACCATCATGTAAACAAACACTGTTTATTACCCTTATTGTGGCCCATGTGCTGTTCATTAACAAATGAAAACTTTATTCAAACTAATTCCTTCTTTAGTTCCTGGGAGTAGTAATGCTGACAATTAATGTTGCATTTTACAGTTTGCTCGTCTCTGTAGCCTGACCTACACACAAATATTAGTGGCTGAAATAAATTGGTTTCTAAATCAATAAAATCACTGTAACCCCCCTGTGTGGACATTTTTAAAACTGAATTAAGCTAACATGATATTAGCCATTCTTAAACCGATTTATGTGTCCTCGCTTGGAAGCTCCAATTTAGCTAAATTGACTTAGAAACCGATTTAGTTAAATCGGTGTAATTTCTGTGTGTGTAGACCAGACATATATTCACCATAAATTACTGCAAGTATCAGTTTATCTAATCACAGTGCATTATCAGATATCCATGGTTGTGAGAATAAACCAGGATCAGAGGCAGGAACTATGGGTGAGAAGTTTCTGTGAGATGCTTGGTCAGAAGACAGTGAGCAGAGCACATAAATTGGTGTATCCGTGGAGTTTCACTGATATATTCAAGTTGAGAACCAAGCAATATCCCTGGAAAGTATCTAAGTATCCTTAAATGCTGTTAATGCGATTCTGTTCTCTGATAGTATTGTCTGACTTTGTACAAATCAGATTTTATACCCATAGTCTGTCCTGGCTACAGGTGCGTCTGTCCCGTCTGAGGATACAAAGAACAAGAGATCTGTGTTTCTTGTGCTTAGTTTTTGAGGTGTTCATGCCAAAGTATCCCGAGGGGGAAGCGAGTCCTTAAGGCCCTCAGAAATTCAGCATTCAAATGAAATCTCATTACAGCACCAGTCTGACGTTTTACATCATCACCCAGGGAGGAGCAGGATCAGACGTCTATTGCTGGGTAGCCATCACTCAAAAGTAGAAATTATACAGTGGGATATGAAAGCCACCCCTCCAAACCCTCATGTGATGGGAAGATGAATACCTTGCCAGACCCTTCATGGCATTCTCTCTGTTGTTTCTAGATTAAGACAGGTATCAACCTTTATTTTCTTTGGTAGGATAAAACTTGAATCTCCATGCCAGTAGTCTGAAATAAGAAGCCAGTAATACTTTCCTCATGAAATGATGCAATTAGTGCAATCAAAGTACTACTTACTTCTGTCACTTAGGAAAACAGTTTACAAATAACTGTGATTTTTACTGATTTCATCAAGGAGCATGTATTTAGTTTGAGCACAAATGGCCCTGGCTGTAATAGTATGATCAACATTAATGAGTGCAGCCCTTCACACCAAGGCAAGTTCTCAATGGCAGTCAGGAGGTTTTCATTTAACAGTCCAGAGTGGTCAGAAATAGTGTTTTTGTTGGATCCATATTTACCAAAGCCCTTGTCCTCTGAGAATGTGCAGAAAATCCTGCCTGTCACTGATACCATAGCTGAGCTCTGCCCTGCTTTGGTTTATTGTGAGACTTGACCCAGGCTTACTATGGACAAAACCCCACAGGTTTTGTAGCTCAGCCTTGAGTCCAGTGCCAGTATGATCTTACCTAGAGTGTTCAAGCATGTGACTCCTAGTTTCTTATGGCCTTGCTGACGGCACAACTAACAGTTAAGTATTGCTCCTTTTTACATTAGAAACAAAAATCAAAAGAGGCACGGAGACTTTCCTGCTCATTATGCTCTTTTTCCTGACATTATGCTCTTTGGCAGGAGAACTTTCAGATAGTAGATCCTGTTGTGGGTTTGCCCTCAAAAGCAGCTCATCATCACATTAAAAAATAAAGTATTTCTTTCCTGAAAAGCTTTATTATCTTTCAGATCTTGCAATGGTTTGCTTTTGTCTCCTAAATGGAACAGAGTTCTTTTTTTCTCTATCAGGAAGAAAGTCTTTTTTAAGAAACAACTGATTTACCATAAAATGTATTTAGTGTCAGGGCTTAATAGAATGAGTAAGTCATCATCTAATACAATAATATCTCAGACCGGTTAGAAAAATCACCAGAACATGAAGTAAGCATTGATATAGCAAAATCCCAGCAGAGCACATCTAACATGAAAAGCTGCCCAATAAAATTCCTAGTTTGGCTAATAATTTTTCAAAGCATTAATACTGCTGCTAGTGTGTGGAGTCTTCCACCTTTAGCAACATGAGTTATTGGAGCTCTGAAAACACATTGTAAATAAGTTATAAATGTGAGTGTGTTCACAAGGATCTTTATGTTTCCTTTCATTACAATGAAAAATTCCACATAATTAAGAACCTGACTTCTACTGCCAAGGAGGAATAATGCTTAAAGGTGAAAATGAAAAACGATGCTGAGTATGTAAACATGGAGACATACTTTGAGATAAATCTTACTTCCAAATCTACCCCTGTCAGCCACAATCTGAATTCATATTGCATGGGGAGGGTATATAAAATACTGCAGCTACACTTTTTAGGCAGCAAAGGAGCAAGTAGGAAAAGCAGCTTTGAAATTATACAAGATTTTTTACTTTTTAAAAAGGTTATGTGCATATCATTTCAGCTGTGATTTTGAACATCTAGAGTAAATGATCCTTCACTGGTGTTGCTTTGCTTATAGCCATTAAAAGCAGTAGGTTTACATTATCTTATTTTGGCTGAAGAAAGCACTCTTTTTCCTAGCTGCTTTGTCTTTCCAGTGGTGTTAATGGGAGCTGTGTTGTTATGCATGTGAATGAGAACGAGACTTGTAATTCACACACTTGTGTCTAAAACCGGAGTCCAAAGTCAGCTCTGATTTGGTGTAACAGTAGAAAAATCAGCTTTCACCCATTAGTCTTTATGATTTCAGGCAGGGAAAGCACAGATGTTTAAAGATCCTTTCTGGACAACGTGCAAATGCCTGTAAAGGCCCGGAAAAGAGGTTGGAGTGAATTTCAGTTTCTTTCTTCTGATCCTTTGCCTTAGTTAAGATACACTGCCAGAATTTCCCCCACCTTATTAGAACCATATAGTCACAGAATATACTGAGTGAGAAGGGACCCACAGGGATCATCGAGTCCAACTCCTGGCCCTGCCCAGGACAGACACTCCAACAATCCACCCCTGTCCCTGAGAGCATCATCCCAACCCTCCTGGAGCTCTGGCAGCCTTGGGGCCATGCCCACTGCTCTGGTGAGCCTGGGCAGTGCCCACCACCCTTGGGGAGCAGCCATTCCCTGAGATCCAACCTAACCCTGCCCTAACACAACTCCAATCATTCCCTTGGGTCCTGTCACTTTATTTGAAAGGTTTTGTAATTCCCAAATTAGAGTGGATGAGTGAAACAGTCTGGCAAAGTGTCCTGAGTTCAATAATGTTTTTCTCTGGATGTGGGTTTTTCCGATCCGTTTTCTATAGTGTATTTGTTATAAATTGACTTCTCAGCAGAGTCTTGGCTCAGTTCCTGCTCCTGACACCAGCTTTTCCTGCTAGGTTGGAAAAGTCACATATGGCTACACATGCCATATACTAAGCGTCCTTAGTCCTGCTTGATCCCAGGAGCTATGCAGAACATGTTTTGGACTGTCTGGGAAATACACCTCAGCCTATGGATNTTAACCTTTGTAATACAAGTTTAGTGAACAAATATTTCATTTATTACATTGCCTCTGTTGATAATCCTAAGCCTAGTTCTCCGTGTCCTCTATAGGAGCAACAATCATAGTAATATCTGGGTATTTTGTAAAGGATGAGATGTGATGTAAATCATTGGTGTTTGAGAAATTCTGTAGGATTCCAGAAAGAAATGGGCTCCATTAGGACGCAGTTTATTACTGGTGCTTTATTGTGACCCCTGTGGAAAAGGATATAACTAGATCAGTGGTTTCCAGCATGACCTGAGGGGTCTGGGAGAGGTAATAAAAGGCTCAGAAGGTCTGAGAAAGCCAGTCATATTATTGCTATGCTCAAATTTATCGTCCTGATATTCACACGTGCATGGGAAAATTTGAGGAGGGCACAAACAGGAGAAGCTCTGTTGCTTTGAATTAAGGTTTTTAAGAGCATGTAGTGGCATTATAGGCATTGTTAGTTAAAACTGGGCACTTAGAAAAGGTGTTCCTTTTATACAAAGGGGTCCTTTACTCCCCTCTGTTCGTGCTCAAAGAGGTCTTCAAGCCCTTTTGAAAGTGCTACATTGCACTTCAAGCCTCTTTCCATTAACAAAGCAAACTCCATCAAATTTCATGAGAAGCTGCCACGTGTGTGAGAGTTTCTGGTGCTCCCCGAGAGCCAGGTGGTTCAGTCTTCAGGGAGATTTCTTTAGGATGAGAGGCAGGAATTCTCTGAGCCAATCTAAGGGGCACCTGGATAAGCAATAGAGTTTGCAACAGACTTTACTCCACAGAGCCCTGCTGCTTTACTGCCATCCTTATTGCCTCCAGTCATGTCCCACTGGGTTTCTGCTCTGCGCGGGCAGAACAAAGAGTGATGTGAAGTGGGAAAGGAGGGAAGGAAGAGGAATATATCAGGGGAAGACAATACAGTCAAGGGTTGAGCAGTAGTGTCCATGTGACTCTGAAATAACAATTGTTAGGAAAAAAACCCCAAAATCCACCTAGCACAATAGACAACCAAAGTGCTGGTGTAAATCAAGCTCGTTTGGAAGATGATTTGTTGCTGTTATTTGTGAAGAATGACTCGAAACCGCTGTGTACTTTTTTTCTTTGTGCTGCTTTTGTTTGCATGAGCTGGAATGTGTTATATTATACATCTGTGATAATGTTAGATCTCACAGGCAGAGCAAAGAAATGAGTTATGGGACAGGAGGGACACCAGTAGATTTTATTATTATTATTGGTTAGAAAATAAGAAAGATGGAATTTGAACATATTCACTATTTTTATCAAGAATTTTGAAGTGTAAATTTTCTCCCTTTGTTATTCCCTTGCAGATGGGAATAGTAAAGTGGTTTAAACCTTGAAAGCGTGTGTAAGTAATCTTGAAGTAAAAATCACTGCAAGAATATTGCTTTTAAAAAACAAGACCAGTAAAGCTGAGAAATCTAAGGTCAACTCGAAGAATACCTAAAGCTTTATTTAGTTACAGAGATGCACAATTAAAGCACACTAAAACAACTCACCTTAGCCCTCCCATGGTATCCCACAGTAATTGTATAGTAGAGGGTGCATAAGGACAAATGAAATTACACAGACTCTGATATTTTCCCTCTTTTTCCTCCCCGTCTGAGATCACCAGGGATCAGTTTTACACCTTCCTGGACCGAGCTGGCTGTGCTGGGCTGTCCCCTAAGGGCAGCACTGGTGCTTGGTGCAGGATGAGGCCCCAGGTGTGCCCTGTGTGAAGGTGCTGCAGTGGCTCCTTGTGCAGTCCCAGTGCTGGTGTTGCTGCAGCAGGGCCTGAGGCAGGGCAGCAAAGGGGACTGGGCATGTTTTGATGCAGTGCTGCCTGTCCTGGAGGTGACTGGTTCACCCTGAGTGCTCAGGTGGAGGGTGCAAGTGGCCACATTGATCCAGAGCTGAGGGTTCCCTCCCTGTTCAAGTCTTGTTTTCAAAGGATCAGGCGTTTCTCTCATGTTGTGATGGAGGATTTGGCCAGTTCCTTTCCACAGATTCTCTTCTTTTCCCCTTTGAAGGATGATCTCATTGTTACGTGCCCTCTCCAAGCTGGCTTTGATCAGTGCTGTGTATGGAGAGGTCCACGAGTAGCTCTTGCCCCTCGCCGCAGCATCCTGACCTTAATAATTTTGGCACTCCAAATCCACAGCCCAGCAGTGACAAATTAAAACTTTTTTTGCTCTTGGCAGGCTGTACTTTGCACATGTGCACTATAATTTTCTGCTGCCTCTCTTCCCCACTGTAGAGGTTTTTAGCTTTATAGCTTTCAAAAGTTGTCATGGTGTGCCCTATTTCAGAGGGATGTGGAGATGTAATGAAAGCAGCTTGCCAAGGTAGAAAGAAGCAAAATGACCTGGCCTGTTTGTTTCAGAAAGAACATTAACAATTCACTAAGACAAATTCAGCCATGGATTAACTGTGTAATAACATTAATATTCTCCCTGCAGTTAGACTCTATTGATTTGTACCACAATTATATTGCCTTTCCCTTATTGTGTTTTCATACCATAAGGCTTTATTGTCACAAATTCTCAAAGTACTTTGTGCTTTCCATTGTGTCTCCTCATTTTCTGGTGGGTTTGAGAGTACCAAAAAGGTAGAGTGTGTGTCTGCTGGTGCTGTGCAGACCACTCCAAAGGCTGGCAAAGAGTGTGTTGTATTTATTTTAGTGCCTGTGTTAATCCAGACTGGTCAGTGACCTCCACCTTCAATTTCTTCCCTGTTGCTCCAGCTCAGGTTCTTTGTGGTGTGATCAGGAAATCTCAGTATTTTCAGATGCCTGCCTGTGTTAAGTCTGCATTAGTTTTCAGGTGTCCCCCCATTACTAGAAAGCCCTACATTTAAAATTAATATGCACTATCATGCTATTCAGACCTACTGTTATCCTCCTGTTTCATTATTCTAGTTTATTAACATTTGAAGGCCTGAGAAGAATGCAGTAAGACAATAGAGGGCCTTGTAATGTGATGACTCGGATGCAGACACAGCAGGCAGGGCTTCAGGAGATTAGAAATGGTAATACTTGTAATTAGAAATTCTGCAGCCCAGTAATGTTAGTTAGGAACTCACAAGCAGAATTTAAGTACTCAGATTAATCTGTGTGGTGTGAAAATAATTATGCCAAGCCAAGTGTTTCCCCACCAGCCTGTCTGGGATCAGTCCCTTGGATGGGTCTTCATTTTGAGTTCCAGTGATGAGGACACGGAGCACAAGGCATCAGTGAGTGGGGTGTAAGGTGTGCCAGTAAGTGTGTACCTGCTCCCTCCCACAGCTGCAAGGGACACAGAACTTCCCAGTTCTGGGCTTATGGAGGTGCATTTCTGCAGTCAGCCCATCCTTGTAACCTGTGCTCAAAATGCTGCAGCACTGAAAAGCACTGGACTGAGCAGAGGAAAGTTGTACAAATGAATACCCATTTTTTTTCCAGTGGGTGCCATTACCATTAGATAAGTATGTCTTAATTTTCTTTCATGCTGAGTGCATGTATTTTCTGTCCATGTCTGCAGGAGAGTTGTGGGCATTGAACACCTTGTTTACGATTGTCCTCTTAGAGAATTTGTCATTGTATAAAGGAGTAAACATTGATTTTGTAAGGATCACAGAAACTTTCACATTCTAACGAGCACTTGAAATATACAGGTTGTGGCAAAATAATGAATCCTTACAATTTTTTTCCCCCTGGTTCAGTTGTCTCTCTGCCCTTGAATGTTACTTAGCAAGTCAGGGATCCCCATGCCTGGGTATGGCTTGTCCTCTGATGGTTTCTTTCCTTCACCTGCATCTGCAATTTCTCTGGTTTTGGCAGCATGACCTTGCTCCTCAATATGCTCATGCTGCAAGTGCTTCTCAGGCCAGTTTTCCATGCTCCAGCTTTTACACTGGCTTTCCTTCTTTCTGGGAAGACGGTGGGATAGGGATATCAGTTCAGAAGCTGAGGTGAAAAAGGGGTGGGTTTGTTTTAATGTACATTAAAAAGCGTCAGCCATTTAAATGTGACTGTAGAATCAATCTTTCAGTGGCTGGGTTAAACAAACACCTGTTGAGAATATGTGGATGTCCTGGGACACACATGAGGCTGCCTCAGAGCAGGAATGAGGATACAGCTGCCCAAGGTCCCCAGAACCCAACACTGTCATGTTTCTGTTTCTTTATTTGCGTAAAGAATGTACCTCAAGCTGAAAACTGTACTGGAACACATCCAAAAAATACTGGGTTGTATCCTTGTTTCACTTCTATTGTAGATCATTACATTTTTAATACCTTAATTGACGTAATTAGAAATATTGATTCCATTACAAATGAAGCAATTTAACTGTAAATGTGCCAAGAGGCCAAAAAGTAATCAATCTGCCACTGCCTTGCATGCATGAATGAATCTTGATCCAGAGGCAGCAGGGTGGTTGGTTTTTTCATTCTTTGGTTTGGATCAGTTGACACTAATTTGATATTGTCCCCACCTCATGTACTTTTTTGATTGCTTGGTGCCAAAGAGACACTAAAAGGTATAAAATGAGTGTGTTAAAAGAAAATCACTAGAGGAACACTTAAAAAGTGAAACAATTTCCTGTTTTAGTGGAGGCTTCTCCAGTGGGAGGTCAGATGGTGGGATTTAAGTGCAAGTATAATCTGGGTCCTGGGGCACAGAGCAGGGACATTCTTCATGAGAAGAGAAAATTAGACTTTTCATTACTTTGTGTCTAAATAAGGCAGAAAAGTGAAGTCTTTCTATTGCATCATTTGCAAAACACACTGTGTGGCTGGATGCACATTTCTGAAATAATACATGTGAATAATGCACAAAGCAAATCGTGTCGGTCTCCAGAGTGGAAGGAACAGATTCGAGTCTACAGGTAGAAAAAAATCCACACAGAATCTTTTAATCAACATATCACTTACTGAATTCTCTGCGTGTACCTCTAGCACAGCAGTGTGGGATGGGTTTTTCCTCAGAAAGCTTTAGGAAAGTTCCTGGATGACATTTCTATGTAGTACTTGAAAAGAACGGAAGAACCAGCCGGTGCTGCTCTAGGTCTCCCTGGAGAAAATGCCCAATCAATTCCTTCCAGTGGAGGTAAAACTGTGGTGGTTCTTTCAGGAGAACTGAAACTATAAAGATGATCTTTAACTATATTTAGCAGGGTAAGGTTTGTTTTTTTCTTGACTAACTAAAAGTCTGAAGGTGATTTTCAGCTTACTACACATTTTCAGAAAAACGTGCTGTTCTTTCTAAAACCTTTTCCTCCGTGAGTCTTTTCTGAAACTGTTTTCTTCCATGAGTCTCACTGGTTTACTTGACAGATCCAAACTTTGTACTCCTAGAAGAATAAACTAGGGAAAAGAAGATATGTATTTGAAAACCAAGTTTTTGGTTTCTTTGAGTTTCTTTTCATATGAATGCTGTTTAAGGTGCTTGAGGAAGAAATTAATATCAGAATATCAGCCAAAGACAAAGTGGGGAGACACTTGTCGAGGAGCTGGTGCAGTTATTACCTAATTACTGAAATGATACTTAACATGTCAGGCTCCATTGTACAATTTGCTTCTAATATAATAGAATAAAAAGTACTTAATAAAAAAGCAATCCCTGGCAGAGTACACAACAGTTAAGTGGTTCATTTTAGCATATATGTGCATGTATATCCATAACTATATCTAAATTCGTATGTTATCACATCTGTGTGTATGAATGTGTCTCCTTGATTTCATTATTGATGTCTGTTAGAGCATCTCAACTTGCTTACGCTTGCATGAACTGGGATGTAAATTTAAATTGCCACAGCAAACTGGAGTGGTTACAAGTGTAAATAAGTCTCCTGTTTCCAAGAGAGATGTTCTGAGAAATGGAACACAGACTTTTTCACACTTTTCTGTGGATTTCTCCTCCTGCCCTTTCTGGAAGTCACTGCACCTCACAGGTGTGTACTGATGTGTGTTTTAGAAACATGTCAGGAGGAAACCAGTGTGCTGCATGTGGCTCCAGAAGATGAGCACAGCGGATGCTGCCAACTTGTCACTCCTTGGCACGGCTGTGAATGGTTCCATTACACAAAAACACAGATCACTGGGAGGATTTAACTATCAGCCAACACTAGGGATTATAGTAATTTCCTGTCTCATGCATTCTGGTAGGAGTCCAAATTCAGTACAAACCTATATATTAACTTTTCAGTGGAGTAAAGACTGCCCCTGAAGTGTTAGAATTTTCACCACCCTGGTGCAGCAGAACCCTGTCAATGGCCTGGGAATGATCACGTGTATCCATCTCTGGGAGGAGAAGAAAAGCAAGTAGCTGGTGAATGCTCCCATCTGCTTGCAGCTATTGATGGAATTCTGACTTCAGCAGAAGCAGAGCAGGGTCCTGCAGCAGGGTAGAAAACATAACCAGTGGTTTAATTGATTACAACCTCCCAGTTCAGCAAAAGTCAAACATTTCAGTCTTCCCTGAACTTGATTTAATTTGTTTAAATGTCGTGAGCAGAAGTGGAGGGGGCTGTTGGCTTCTTGACAATCTTGTTGGCATTTGATCAAAGTGGAATGTCACTTGCACTCACCAGAAGAAAAAAAAAATTTAAAAAAGAGGAAAAACAGAGTATTCAAAGTAGATCTGGTGCAGGAAATGTTACTGTTTGCTGTGTAGCTACAAAAGTCCCTCCCCACCTCCAGTGTGTCACTTGGTCCCAGTTCAGTCGAGGAAGGGATCTGACCCCCTCCAGCTGCACAGTCCTGAAAGGACATTCGGTTTGTTTCTGCTCAAGGACAACCCACTATGGTTGTGACTTCAGTTTCTGCCGGTCTGGTAGGAGAGAAAATATTGACCCCAGAAGATGCAGAATGGCTTCAAAACTTTTGCCAGCTCATGGCTCCTTGCATCCCTCAGCTCACAAAGCACATGCTGGGGGAGCAGTTCACTCTCCTGCCAGACTCCTTTGCTGGTTTTTACTTTTTGCATTTCTGCTCACTGGGATTAGGCTGAAAGCACACAGTAACCAATAAGATAAAATACAGGTAACTCAGCATTTGAGTGAAAGGGGAGGATTTTTCAAATGGAAATAAATTAATTAGAAAGCAAAGGTCTTCCTTAAAAGAAAATGATTCATTGATTTTTTTTTTCTGATTTACCATAATCAGAAATAAGCCTTTCTGAAAATTGCAGCTGTTGTTCCATGGACTTCTTAAATATTTTTGATATTTCTTTTTCATCAGCAGCAAGGACTGAACTCTTCTTCCTCCTCCTCATATGTCTTTCAAATATTAATACTTAGAAATACTTAGAAAATGATTCAGAGTAATTGGCACCATGAACTCCCCTACTTAGTTCTCTCTCACTGATTCCAAATCAGGTTTGCATTTGAAACAAATTGGTGTTATATAAACATTATGACTTCAAAACTATCCTGCTTTCTGCAAATCAAGTTCTTCTCAATTACAGGTCATGCACAAAATCAAGTTAAAAACCAAAGGCCTGATTTGTGCTATAAGAACATAAGAATGGTTGCCCTGAGTGAGACTGGATGTCCAGTTTGCCCCCTGTGAGCTCTCAGCACCCACAGTGTCCTTCAGAAAGCCTCTTCCAGTCTCAGCCTTGGTTCCACAGGCATCTTTTGATGGCCATTGCTCTCACTGCAGGAGACACAAACAAGGAAGCCCCACTTGCTTTCCCTGAGCTACTTAAGATTAAGAAAACCTCTCTTATATACTGTGTCAGCTCCATGCAGATTGTAATTGTAGTCATTCTTTGTGTCAAAGGTTTTCCTTACCTCTGGAAGCTTTTTCAGTACTTTATGGACCTCTGGAGCTTTCCTAGCTCTAACAGGACCCTTTTGCTGTGGTGGGGTCAGAGCAGTGCTCAGGGTGCAGAACGTCAGGGCTCGCTTCTCTAATCTATAATCCCTCTCACTTGTGTTTGGCTGTCAGAAAGAGAATGACATTGATTACAACAGGACCTCCACTTTAATTGTTCTTGTAACTGAGAAAGAAAAGAAGTATGCCAGTTAGGAAATGTGGAAAACTTGAAAGTTCAAACTGCAGGACATGGAAGAAGGAAGACGGATTCAAGGTTTCCTAGGGAGGAGAAGGGCATGGTAAAGAAGCTGCAAAAGGGAGAAGATGCCATACTGTTACATTGCTATAAATATATTATTTCTCTTCTCTTTTCTCCTTGCAACACTTACATTTGGAATAGAAACAGTCTGCAAGTTTTTCTTGAGCTTCTTTTTAATTTGTCTTTCACCTTAACCTTTTTTTTTTGCCTACCATGGAAGAATCCTTTTTATCTAGATACTCACAAATTGGGTTCTGTAGTTTTGCTCCTAGTGCACAACTTTAAAAAGCAGGTAAAGTGCCCATTAGGTAATATGAAATTTAGAAAGTTAGAACCTGAATGGCTTGTTAAAATGAGAAAAAAATCTGAAAGAACCCTCCCCATGCTCAGATTGTTGATACATCCCAAGATGGCCTCAGTCAAAGAAGGAGGCAAGCAAATGAAAAAGCACTTCAGGGATGAAACACGGGCAGATTCTCCGGAGAATCTGTTCCAGCACAGCTCCCTGGAGCAAAGCCGTGGCTCTGTGCTGGGAAAGATAACCAAATAGCCAAATCTCCTATTCAATGGATAAACCCTCAAAGATAAAGACACACCTCTAGATTGGTCTTGCTGAGCTTATTATTTTTCAGCTCCGCTCTCTGTCCTCATTTGACATATTTAGTAATGTGAGATGGTCCCCCTGATGTCTGGCCTTCCCTGCCAAGTTTTCAGAATTAGGACCACAGTTGGCAGTCAGACAAATAATCTTAGCAGATGCACAGATCCAACCCACAGCAGAGACTGGACTATCTAAAATATCCACTCTGCTTTAATTTGTTTTATGTACACTAGTCCAGCTTTTTCTGAAAAGTGTTGAGAAGCTGTCACCCAAAGCAAAAGCACCCTGTGCTTTTTATAGACTGATTCAGTACTTCTGCTAAGTCCTGGCTCTTGTGCCCTGAGACTGACTGTTCAGCATTGAAGCTGCTCCCTTCAGAACAGTGAGTGCTTGGAGGATTCCCAGCAGGAGAATACAGGCACTTTCCCTGGTACTACAGTTCAGGACCTAATGCTATTTTTGATTCATGCAAATCTGGGAAGGAAAATCTAGAACCCAAAATATTATTAAACCTGATATAGTGAGGCATTCACTCCTCCACCCTAATTCCAGCATCCAGATACCTTTTCAGGTAAGATGTTGTGAGAGGTGTAATCTAATTCACTGTGTTCCAGATCCCCAAATCTTATTTGATGTTCAGACATAACAGTTGGACTCAGTGATCTTAGAGGCCTTTTCCAACCTTACTGAATCTGTGGTTCTGTGACAGGAGCACTTCAGTCCCAGCAGTTATCCCAGTGGCTGAAAGACACCCAGAAAAAGACTCCTGTGGTTCTAGTCCCCTGAAAGGACAAGTTTCAGAGTGCTACAAGTCACCAGTATGCTTATACAATTGAAACATATTGATTAATTTAGTCTAGAGCCTTGGAAATGGATAGAGCAAGGAGGAAAGCAGGAGCTTGGAGATCATTGCCAGTGCACTGCAAGCAGTCATAATTAACTACTCCATAAAAACACACCAAAACCAAACACAGGAGACTGTACAGTGACTTGCAGCTGTCGGAAAGACAGTGCTCATATTTCTTTTGTGATTTGCATTTGTGTTGGAAGCGTTTTGTGAGACAGCCCAGTGCCTTCAAATATTTCATTAGAGACCAATCATTAAGACAGACAGACCTGCACAGATGCAGCCAAGGACACTTACGAAATGTGTGTTTGTCTGTGCTGGTGCTAGCATCTATATAAATATATATATAAAATAAAACAACAGGGACAAACCCAACACTTTCTTGCCTGGTGACTCCAAGTTCCCTGCTGGGGATGTTAGCTGGGGGTTTATCTTTGTTTTTATGGAGAGGAGTTTTAAAAACTGCTTTGTATTCTTTCTGAGCTTTGCTGCAGTTAGCAAAATCCTGTAAAGCATAAAGCCTAGCAATATTATATCTCTGTAAACAAAAGGTCATTACTGCCTCTGTTTTCTTTTCTTGTTGCAGTTTTGTTCAAACAAGCAAAGAAACGAAGAACCCCCCTCAAGTACCTGTGTGTTCCTCCCAGTGCAGTGCTGTGTGGGGTCCCATAGCAAAGAGCTGATTCAAACTGAGGGGTTTTCTAATCCCACGATATGAGTGTTTTATAATAGCAGTAATTCCGTGTGTTAAGCACTTTGAGAAGACTTGTGCTCAGACTCACAAAAGCACTTAGGCCTTTGGAATTCAAGATCTCATCGATGTGAACCCAGAACACAGTGTCCTTGTCATAAGCTGACAAACATTGCCAGGCATAAAACCACAAGTAGTGTAAGAGTATTGATCCTTAGGGGGTGCAACATTGGCTTCGGTGTGCTTAATTCACCTGAATATTCACATTTATACCCAGTCCTTAAGCCTCAGGCACAGTCCTTCAAAAGTGTATGTGGTGCTGAGGATGCAGGGAAACATTTGTGCCCTGTCCCTGCTTACAGAAACTGAAGCCCCAGTCAGGTTTGATGCACAAATGTCAGAAGGGTGAAATCTGAAAGCTTGAAAAGCTTGTGACTCACCAAGAATGAGTAAGGACTGAAATACAAGCTTTGAACAGCAACATAAGAAAAAATGCTGCAGGAAAAAATTTATTTTCGTTGTCCAGTTTGAGTTTACAGGGATCTGATGTGTCACACAATGCTTGGCTTGATTTTTAAAGCCCTAACTGCTGGAATCACATGATTGCATAAATTCCCCACTTTAATTTGTATAAATAATTAAATTTCTAGTGATTATTTCTGAAAGTTTGACACCACCACTCCCGTAGAATGAATTATTAAAGGAGGGGAAAAAACCACTTAAAATTTAGTGCTTTTTAAGAGGCTCATATTTTTAAATTGTTTCTGTGGCTAGTCAAAGATACAGTATCTGGTTACATTACTTATGTCAATATTCTGTAAATGAAATTATACAGTTTTGGGGAGTTGATTTGTTCTGTTTTGGTTTTGTGTTCATTTGCATTTACCAGCAGCAGCCTGGTTCAGAAGTATTTGAACAATGACATTACTTGTGCTATCCAGCTAAAAATGATGTGTAGCCTTCACACTGCAGTGTGCAAAGGTATCCTAAGGCTGGAGACAAGGCCAGTGTAAAGGAATTTCAAGATTAGAGACATAGTTTCTGCTAAAGGGGAAGGCAGGCCATGAGTTTCTCTCTCATCTCTCTCAGCTGTAGGTCCCACACTGTAGTTTCCACTACAGGTCCTGAGTTACAGCCCTGGGAAGATCTTCAAGGTATTCCAGGAGTAACTGAAACAACTCCATTTATTCACTGAAGTATTCTCATCAGAGAATCTATTCATGCACATTAGTCTCCTCTGCCTTTAGGTTCTCCAAAGCAATCCTCTGTTTATCCAGGTTAGGGCAGAATTTTGGTTATTTGTTGAATGACCTCCCTCGCTTATATTTTCACACATGCAAAACATGGGGCCAGGATTGTGCAGTTTGGCTCAGCTTTTCCACAGAGGGCCAGTCTGGGAATAATCTAGGATGCTGATCTCTCAGATGGAAAAAACTAGGGGTTCAGAGTGAGGGTTGGACACCGGGTGTGTTTTTAAAATCTTGTTATTTTTTGAAAAAGAATTTGATTTGGGCATCATAACCGACTAAGACATGTAAAATGAGAGAGAGAGAAGGGTGGGAGAAATTTCTCTGCACCTTGAAAGGACAAGTAAGTTTTTAGTTCCCATCCCTCTGGGGAGCCCCAGCTTATTTAAAGGCTGAAGTGAGCTGTGGGACTGCTGAGCTTGTTTTCAACTTCACAGAGCTGGAAGAAGCACTGAAGGAGTAGGATTTCTCTGTGTAGCAATGAGCCATATGGGGAGTTTGTGTAATATCTCCTTGTGGGGAAAGGAATGAAACAAGATCGTGATTCTCTGTTCCTTCTTTAGAAAGTCCCTCATTATAAGACTCCTGCTCCTGCAGAAGACTCCACCCTCTGACACGAGGAGCCAACCACCTTCCCAAGAGCAGACACTCCGTTGTGACACACACACACACAATGCATGGCTCCACGCCAGGCTGTAATTTGTTTTTGACATCTATCTACTGACTAATGTGACAACCCACACAAGTATTTATTTCCAGAAGGAGGAATGCATAATGAGAGCTGTAGCTCTCCCAAGTTCTGAAGAGCCGTTTAATGAAAGGAGGGGGAAAGAGCAGCCTCCCACCCTCCCTCCCAAATGACAGGTTTTTCAAAGCCCAAGCACCAAATTCAACAACTTTGAAGTTGGCCTTATGCATTTTTTTTAGCTGCCATTTTCTCTCTACTGTAGCTTCAGAGAAGCTGGTATTTGTTCTTTGTTGGGCTGGGGGTATTTGGGGACTTAAAAGAGAGATGTTGCCAGGATGTGAATGGCTGAGAGCTGGAAAGGCAAAAGCCTGGATCACACACTGCATTGCACACGAATGCCACATGCTCCTGCACTCTCAGCCTGCTTTGGCTCCCTGACTCTGATTAAAACACAGAAATCCTTGAGCAACAAGGTGCCCATCAGGAATTCTGGCCATACCAGAGGCTCCTACAAACCCAGCAACAAACTCCTGAGCAATTCCAGCCAGAAACTGGGCTGAAGGCTTTGAAGGAGAGGGAGGAGATTTAACTGTTTGAAGGAATGACCAAAGGAAACAGGATTTGCTGTTTCAGCAGAGCCTCAGCTCAGGGCAGGATGCCTTCTCTGGGAGGTCAAGCTTCACCTGAGAATAAATCACTGGTCTCTAATGACTTGAATGCCATAGTGGTGTGCTATGAGATGTCAGACTAGGTGAGCTGGATCATCCTTTGGAGCCTGAGGGTCTGTGACTGGCAATGTCTTGGGTTTTCTTCCCTTCAGCTGTACTAGTTCTGCTCCAGGGTCTGTGCTTAGATGGGAACTCATCTCATCCCAGCGTAGGTCTCTCAGCACTCTGCTGAGTCTGCAGACTGTGATGTTACAGCTACCTGGCTGAAAAGCTCATGTTCTTTTAACTTTCTCCTAGTTATCACTATCACCTTGGTAGGTTTAAAAGCAAAACCAGTGACGAAAGGATTTGAAAAGCTGTTTTGCCAGAGCAGTGCATCTTACTGGATGTTTAACACAGTACCACAGGTGAGCTTCCCTCTGACTCAGCTCTTTATTAGGAAAAACTCTTCTTTGAATATAGATTTAGTGTAACTCAAATTATATCATTAGTTAATATACTGCGTTAATTTTATGTGAGGCAGCTGTCTCCTGGGAAAAGCTCCTGACCTGAATCAAGATAATTTGGCTTCAGTGCACAAAATTCTGAAGGCAAAATACAACTTTCTGGTGGGTCCTCTGACCCTGATCATTTTTGTCCTAGTATTGAGCTGGGCTCAGGGATCAATAGAACAAGCATTGAATTTCCCAGGAACATGACAAGTTGATTTGGCCCCAGACAGATGCTGATGCTGTCAAAAGTGCTCCCTTATCTTCTGCCCCAACCTCAGTGCCCTCTGTGGGTACAGCTGTCCTCATGGAGAACAACAGAACCACCGTCCCTCTCTTCCAGTAAAGGAACTTCTGAGTTAACAGGCAGCTATTCCCTGTAGCTGGGAAAAAGGTATAAGTGGCTAGAAGCTAAAGCTGGAGATAAGATGAGGATTGAAAGTCATTAACCTAGTAAAATAGTAAATGCTATTACTTGAGATACTTAAATTGAGGTTTGACTTAGGTTTCAGAATGGCTTCTGGGAAGCAAATGTAAACTTCATGCAAGAAGTCCTGACTTAGGTTTTCTGATTTCTATGTGATCAATTACTCAAATAATCCTAAAGTTGCCTTAAAACTGTGCCTGTGGTCATATCCCAACCACTCTGTGATAGCCAGCAGGATGTGGCAGCCCATGAGATGAAAACCAATGTATAGTGACTGTCCTTCCTCACCTTTCCTTACTGCACCAGGCCCAAAGCTACAGCTCCTTTCCTATCAGTTACAGGACAGTTGAAAGAAAACAAGCATTTTGAGAACTTTTTATTTCACTTCAACATGAAGAGGGTTTAAAAGTCACTTAAAAAATATTTGTGTGTGAGATTTTGAGAAATTTTCTCTCATATTTCCAGCCCTTAAAAAGATTCACGAGGGATTAGAAAAAAATGGAGGTGTCTAATTATGGTTTAGTCACGATGATGCGAGGGCAGATTTTTGTTGCCATGAGTCAATTTTTGCTTGTTCTTGTGCTCTTTGCCAGGACTTCGAGTTTGTCCAGATCATTTTGCTCTGTCTCTTGCATAGTTGTAAAAATCCGTGTTGATAAGGTCACATCCAAGCTTCATTGCTCAGCATGAGCAATGTTAACACTATCAGCCAACCTCCCAGCTAGAACTGCACTCACATTACATTGCAGCCTCTCAGGAAAGCCAGAACTTCCCAAGGTAGGAGGATTTCTGTGCAAGGCTGTTCCAAAAAGACCCACTGTGTACCGAGGGGAACATGTCTTAGGAGCTGGTTTGCGTTTTCTCTTTGATTTAAAAGCAGGAGCATCTAACTGGCACTTTGGGATAGGGGGAAGGTGAGGCTGCCATGATTTGGGGAATGCTGGCCTGTCAGCAGCCCATCTGTGGGGGCAGATTGTTGCTGCAGGTACACAGGCACAGCAGATCCAGCATAGGGAGGGCAGGGTATGCTATCAAATGGCAAGTTATGGACCATCATGACTGCATCTCTCTGGGTCCTGAACACTTGGACAGGAAGTCCAGGTGCCTCATGGACTGCCCCTGTGATAAATACACAACTTTTCCTGCTTGTGTCATTCAGATTGATTTTTAACACATTTGGAGCCAAGTTAAATGCTGACAGCAGCTATTCAGGAGCTTGAACATCAGGAGATGTTCAAGTTCTAAGGCATAAAGAACTAAGGCAAGGTGAGTCTGATTCGTGGTTTGGGAGCAGAATTCCCACAGCTCACTCAGCACTATCCTCCCACTGTCCTAAAATTGGGATAACTCACTACTGAGATATCCCAATTTTATACAAACACATCTCCCAAGATAAAGAGCAGTGCATTTGCATTTGAGTGACTAAACATTTCACTGTTTCATTTTCTGGGCTAGAATTCTCCAAATTCTAGCACCTAACAGGGATACTTAATTTAGAAGCCCACATGCCCAGTGGCAGTGAAGAGAGACGGACCTCAGAGGAGAGTTCACTGATCAAGTGGGATGAATTTTCCCTCTGAGGTGCTTGCCTATCTCCATATAAAGGCACCAGCAGGATGTTCCCAGAGAAACTGTGGGGGCTGTAGAGTCCCCTCAAAGTGAGTGTCTTGCCCTGAGAGTGGTCACCTCATCTCCCCTTTACGTAATAAAGGCAGCAAGGCTCATCTGGACATGTACATGTGCCAGTCCAAACCAGTTGTTTTTTGTTTTCCTCAGACCTAGAGTTGCTCTTGGAACAACATAAAGACTGCACTGGCTGCTCTGAAGCCATGCTTGTCAGGTTCAAAAGCCTGGTTTTATTTTCCCCCTGCATTCCAGTCATTCCAGACTGGACTTGCCCTTTTTTCTGCAGCTAATGCATGGGTGGCACTACAAGTCCTGTTGTACTCACAGACTGTGTGTTAACTGGCAAACTCTCTTAGGAAATTGCTCACGTGTGTTAGAGCATATTAAAAAATAAAACCCAACACAAATCTCTCAGCTGAGAACACGTGTGCCTTCTTTCAACATATGCACCATCTTCCACGCATTCACACCCTCCCCAGATAAACAATCAACTAATAAACTTCTCTGATGTTGAGTTTTGGAGTGGAAATGCTGACAAGCCCTGAAGTACAGCGATGTTAGTGGATGATGCTGATATAATGAGTAGCAGGAGATTCAGTCATGCTCACTGCTAGAATGCAGGGAGCTTCCCTTTCCTTCCAGCTTGGAAAAGTTTCCATTTACAGATTGCTTTGCCCATGTATAGATTTAGCCACTGCTGAGTTCAGCAGTCTCTGTCTCTTGCTGCTTTGTCCACCTTCACATTAAGAAAGCATCTTTGATGCTGTACTTACTTCTTCCTGAAACTTTTAGCTAACAAGCCCTAATGCACCTGCCTTTAGCACAGCGCTACATTCCAGCCCAGCCTGCTTTTGGTTCCTGAAAAGAATGTTGGCAGAAAAAAATCCTGAAGTTTTGAATGCCTTTACCTCAATGTCCTGTTTCTCCCTTGCCTGTTGTCTCCCTCTGCATTTGACTGATGATTTTTAATAATTTCTGTTGAGTTGTTTTTTGATGGCCCCTGTTCCTGTGATTTATTTCTTATTCATCATGTCAGCATAAGACTGGGAGTAGTGTCTTGTAGGAGGATGTGTCTGCTTGGGGATGTTAATGTATATTAAGCTGAGGTGTGAACTTGCAGTGCATAAGCTCTTTTGGTGAAATCTGTCTGTAGGTAGGAATTGTTATCAGAATTATTAACTGTAACAGTGTCATAATTTTTACAATAAAGAGTTTTATTTTCCTTAAAATGGCTGTTGAATATACAGAACATATTCCCTGACAAGCTATAAATGCTTTAAGACAGGTCAAATTTTAGATCTAAATGACTTGACAGAGACCTATAATCCTCTGAGGGTTGAGAGGGTAATTTATTCATTGTGTCCATGCAGCCTTTAGCCTCTCTGCTGAGTCTGCATGTTATCAGTGGCTGTGTTGTAGGCAGTGGTCACACAGGCTGCTTTTCTTCAGTTCCCCATCTGAAGAAAATGAGTGTTGATTACTGCTGAAAGTAGCATTATTAAACTTGTTGGCCTTGCAGTGAAAGGCATAGTGGCTTTGTGCTTGGACTCTTTGGCCAAGGTGCATTGTCCTAATGGGCTCCTCCTGTGTATCTTCTGTTTCTTTCTTTTACTCTCGAATCTCTTCCTTTCTATTTCCCATTTTCCTCACAATTTCTTGTGAAGTTGCCAGGCCTGAGCCCACTGCTATCCCAACACCAGCACTCTCCTAGAATGGTGCTTTTCCCTGCTCCTTCCCTCTTTCTCCCCAGTGCCTCCTCCTACCACACTGGCCCAGTTGTTTCTGCAGCGAGGGTGTGATCTGAGGTGGGCAACTGATATCATTAAAAATGAGATTTTTTTTCCTTTGCCAGGTTAGCTTTAATTAGTAGAGGTACTGCTTTATTGCACAGCTGTTTTTAGACACAATTAGTAGAGCTACTGCTTTATTGCACAGCTATCTGAAGTCACATTGGTGATGGCACGGGAGGAGGATCAAGAGACCAGGGAATGGCTTTCCCTTGAAAGAACTGAATTTATATTGGTGCACCATGTTTGGTAAAGCATGGCCTGTTCCACGCACCTCGTGGAGAAGGCTGTCATTATTAGGTTTTATGTTAATTTCCCACAGTTCCTTTTAAAGGCTTTAGTCTTTTAGGGAAAAAAAAAAAGAGGAATAAAAGCAGGGGGAAAGCAGGAATAAAATGATAGGGCGCTGAATGCAGCCACAGTAGCTACAGAGAAGCTGTGCAGAGAGTTACTTCTTCCACATTTTGTGTTGTTAACATCCTCACCTCCTGCTCAGTTGGAATCCCCTGGAATAAGCAAAGCATTATTTTGCCCTTTATTTGCCCCATTCTTTTTCTGCATCATGCCTTTGCAGTTCCAGAACTGCAGCCCAATCTTTTTCCAGGGTGGGGATTAGACCTCAGATGATTTTGGAACATGGGAACTGGAACAAGGATTTTCATTTCCTTTCCTACTTGAACTCAGATCTCTAGGGGCTGCTGCACGAACCTGCCACCAAAATCCATGGCTGTTCCACTCTTGCAGAAGAAAAGGTGGAAATGGCCCAAATGGAAAAGTGAAAAAAAAATAAAATTTGGTGTACTGCAGAACTGGAGAGCCAGAGAATCAGATCTTACCGACCACCCTGCTATTTTTTGTGCTCAGCTTCTTTGCAAAGTGGCTTTTTATGAGAAGTAAAGCTGTTGGCTGGCATAAACGTTCCAGGAAAAGGAGCTGGTTGATGGAGGTGTGGAGTTGGTATTAAGTGCCTGTGATGTTTTGCTCTCAATGGGAAATGTTTATTCTGACTCTTAAATACAACAAAGTTGTGGACAAAGTTCGATGCAGCTTTTCTCAGTCTCTTCTCATCTTTCTTTTGTGCCTTGGGCCCTTTCTCTGTACACCCCTATCCGTGTCACTGCAGCTCCCTATAGAGCTCCTATGGCTGGAGTATCCAAGTGCTTTCCACCACCATAGAATGAACTCAACATACCAAATATCTCTCTTTCTCCTGCCACTATTCCTGGGAGTAGTTCAGGAACTGGTTCAGACACTCACAGCTGCAGACCTGGGGCTAAATTTTGCAGATAATTTCCATTTTATCTGTGTGTTGTACAATCTTCTCCATCTTGATGTGTGAAGGCAGCAGCAGAGTTACTGTGCAGTATGTCCTTGCCTTCTCCTTAGCCATTGTGTTCCTCTGCCGTTGTTGTTTTGAAGTGGGCCCAGTCTGTTCTTTCTCACTCTCTCTTGTTCCATTTTATTTACTGCCATTGGCACGATCTGCATTATTTATTGCTCGTTACTCTCTCTTTGGCCTCTGGAATAATGGCTGTGTAGTGTCTTAGTTTCAAGGATCTACATGGTCCTTCATTAGCAGCTCTTTTGTCTCTTTTTAATCTTCTTTCCCAACGCTGCTACTGTGTACCTTTCTTTCCCTTTAAGCATTATCTTATCATTTGCAATTCCATTAAGTTAGAGTGAAAGCATATCATTCCCTTGTTTCTTAAATTTACACAATATTTTCAGCATCTGCTAATATATTTGTACAGTTCAATCATTCTAAATAGTTTTTTCATGCATTCTCTGAAGTCTTATTTAAAGAAAAAATATTACATGCTGTATCCCCCTCTTGTTATGACTGATCAATTATCTGTATCTAGTCAAGTGGTATTACTTGGGATTCTCAAACTGTATAAGTTGGCTTTTGATTTTTCACATGTGTATACTCACACAGCATTCTTTGTCACACTGGGGAGGATTAGGGAGGGGAGGTTAATTTTTTTATCTGTCTAAACCACCCATGTCCCTGGAGGAACTAGGCCATTATATGTCCCTGTATAAAAGTGAAGCACTGAATAGTGCTCAGCACATGACAGAAGGCTCGGAACTCCTACTTTTCAGCATCTCCTACTTCTGTAAGGGGTGATATTTGTTCAGGTGGTACTCATTCAGTCAGATTTTGAACGTCACCTTGTGTTTTGGATAACACATTGTTTGATAATCTACCTCTTTGAACAGTCCTTTCTTTGGAAGGCAGAAAAACCCTGCGGTGCTGGTGCTGCCTCCAGTGCTGTGGCAGCCAACCTGCCCCTACCTTCAGCTGGACAAAGAGAGCAGTGGGACTATTCAGACCTGTGTTTGGAATACCCCACACGGCAAATGAAGTGGTGCAACTGGAGGAAAAATTAATGAGGAGTGAAGGTGTTCTTTCAATGACTAAAGTTTTGTGTTTGTGATGTCGAGGTTCAGTTTCCAGCTTTGACTTGATACCTCATGTGGGTGTGTTTCTGGCCTCAGTTTTAGCACTCAGAGTTGCTCCCTCTGGAGGAGTTTCTTTGGATCACAGGGAATTCTATCAATAATGCTGAGATGCTCTGAGATCCTGGGAAGGGACAGGCAAAATCACTGAGCCTGTCATCCTCTATATATCAACCTTATGCATAAAGTAGGAAGTCTTGAGATGGAAGTCCATTGTCAACTCATCCTTCTGATTTACTTCTGCAAAACACCTGCACAATTGTTTATAATTCTCATTCCATAAGTGATAATAAATAGTTTTATCTTATGATGCAGGAGGAAAATCTCTCAGATGTTTTCCACTTCAACCCTTTTCTGTCCATGGACAGCTGTTGTGAGAAATTTGGCCCTCTGTGTGTCTCTTCTCTCATTCCTCCAGCTTCTTTGAACACCTTTCTTCTTCAAACGTGTAGCACCTCCTTTTAGAGGTGCAGTTATCAGTTGTGTGCTTGGCATCTCTGGCTCTGGGCTTTGCTACATTTCTGGGTCTGTAGATTGCTTTTTGTGCAATTTGTGGAAAGGAAAGTACATGTAATTAATTTTGTGTTCTCCACTTAATTCCCTATGTGGCCAGGCCCGCTTACACAGATCCAAAAAATTATTTAGAGCTGTGAAGTCTCATCTTCATCTTCACAAGGGTTCCTTTGGAGGACATGAGAAAATAATATCAGGCAGGATTAACTAAACAGAGCGATATTGCACTACCTTTGATTTGACAGCCATAATCCGGTGGGATGGAGATAAAATCATATGATTTAACTTGCTTTTAATAGCAAATAATCAGCATTTAGTGGATGTTAGCAAGTTCATTTTCACAATACCTCCATGAGGAAGACATTATCAAGTTGGGAAGTTAAGGCAGAGGGATTTATCTAGATCTTGGAAGGCAGCTGTGGTTACACCTCAGTGCTGATGTGCTTAGGCAGCAGCAAACACAGAGGCTGGGCTGGAGGATCCTGCTCATGGCCAACCCACGGGGGTTTTTATGAGTAAAGTATGATAACACCTGATGGGTTTTGTAAAACACCTGTTCATAATATTGCCTTGCTGTTTTGTCCTCTGAACTAAACACACTCTTCAGGTTCAGTGACAAAATCCTGAGTTCCATTGCATTCCTGTACTCCCATTTCCTTGCCAAAAGGTGCAGGATCCCCTGGGTTCAGGTGCCTCTGGCCACTGCTGCCCTTGGCAGTTGTCCATGTGGACACACGAACCTGGATTTGGAATGAGGTGTCCAGACAGATGTAGGCATTCAGTTTGGGCTTTTTATTTCCCATTCTGCTTTGTTTGCTTTCACCAAAACTGTCCTTGGGAGTGATGGAAAATTGAAAATTTGCACCGAGCAGTTTCGTGACTCCCATGGAAACGTGCCTGCCATTGGAAAACAGTAATCACTCCAGAGGAACACAACCATCCTAAAAGCTCCTGCTGCTGGGATGAAACATGCATTTGTAGAATTGCTGGGGAAATGTCCACAGCAGGTCTGGAGAGGAGGCAGTGATTTTTTTTTTCCTTTCTTTGCAACTTATCCAGAATTCCTGATGGGAATACTTCACAACTGAAGCTCTGCCTTCCCTTGGGGGAAATGCAACCATTTAACTTCTTTCTTCTTCCTGTGTATACCGGGGAACTGACGGTTTGATCCCATGGGAAGTCTGTATCTGTTCACAGTTACATTTGTTCATTTCAGGAGGTTTCTGTGTTATCTGGGGGAAAAGAACGAGGGGAGTGAGGATTTGGTTTAGTTTATTGTACTGCTGGTCCTTCCTGCCACACCAAGGAAGAAGTGCATTTCCAAATTTGATTTTAAGCTGGGGTGAAGGAGGGAGAAATCAAAGGAATGATTATCAGGTTGGGGCGGGGATTGGTAGGAGGAATGGGGGGAGAAAATGTGAATCAGGAGGCGGCAGCGTTGGAACTGAATACAATAAATTACTCTAATTTATTGTTAGTTTCTCTGACTGCATGCAGTTGCATCTCTTTTCTGCCTTGCTTGGTCATAGGAAGCAGTGCGTTTTTAAGGAAAAATAAGAAACCCCTGAGTTCACACAGACACGCAGGATGCAAACTTTAATGACATTCATGCAGAGCAAAAGAAAATAGTGAGGCAGAGCACTGAAACAAAGGGAGGCAGGATAGCAAGAAATGCGAGCTTTGATGCCGTTCAGAAAGGGTCTGGATCCCATGATTTATCTAAAAATTACAAGATGCCCCTCTAAAAATGCAAATGTCTGCCCTGCATCTTGTAGCTGTAATGAATGAGTTTCACACAATGGAAACATTCAACTCGTTCTGGGGCACTTACTGGGGCTCCATATGCTGTGCTGCGCGTTCCTGGCCTTTAATCACTCTGCCTTTGTTTTCTCAAAACTTAAATTAGAAGCGCATTAGTGTTTATATGGTGTACACGCGGAGGTTGGGGGTTTGTGTGTTTGTTTGTAGAGAGTTGTTTTTGTTTTTCACCGGCAAATAAGCCAGATGAATGCAGTCCTCTTGAATTCACGGGACGTGGCAAATCCTGGGAAACTGCGGCTGGCAACAGCTAAAGGATGTAAATTTTGAGCTGGTAGTGGCACGTAGGACGCCGGCTTTGGGGCTGGGGGAGAACCCGTGTTACACGGCGGGGAGCCATTTAAGCCCTCCTCTGACCTGCCAAGGGGATGCCTGTGTGCTTTCTGCTTCATTCAAAGTGAGACCGAGGCAAAGTTTTCCTTTGTGGCAAATCTGGGTTTAAAAGAAGCATTTCAGAGATGTGCAGACCTGCCCCAGAGCCCAGCGACCCCCATCCGAGGGCTGTCATTACTGGGGGCTTTAGCACGGGCTGCGTTTTACGATTAGCAGTTTATTGTGCAGGTTTTTTTTCTTGGGATTAAGGCAAAGAATGGAGAACCATCCATCAGATAAAATAGGAAACCAACTACTCTTTCCTTGAAGATTTTTTTCGAGAGGTGTTTATCCCACACATGTAATATTTAATTTTCTGGGTACAGATGTGCAGCGTGTGTGCGAGTGGGCACACACGTAACTCTGCCGCAAGTTTTAAAAGCTCTGTTTCTGGCAGAAAAGTAGGCTAATTAATAGGAGTAGGAGACAAAATGCCAGCTTGTAGATTTGTTTCCCCTGCAGAAATCGCCCCCCTCCCTCCCCGTTAGACTGCTCCTTCTTGATCTGATGTAACAAGAAGAGAAAGTCAGCTGTGAATCAAGCGCCTTGTTCTCATTTCCTTGATCATTGACATGGTTTGAGAGAGAGAAAGGAGGAGGGATTATCTGTGAGGTTATTAAAAAAACCCCAACCCTAGCTCCCCCTTCTCGTCTCCTTCAAGATGCACAGGCACTTCCAGAATGTTCCATAATATCAATCTGACTTTTCTCATTAAATATCGGCCTCTTCCCTCCCCACTCCACGGTAGTTTGAAAGTGCTGTTTACACGTCACTTATCAGCTAATTCCGAGCTTTGACGAGCGGATTGCCAGTTAGCAATGCAGTTGAAAACATTGGGTTTTGCAGTCAGCAAGCTGTTTAATGGGTTCAGAAATTAAAGCCTAATTGCCCTTGAGTGAATATGTGCATTTCTAAGCCCACTGTTACCATTGTTGGGGTATTTACCACTTCGGGAAATTCTCTCTTTACACAAACCTGCTAATTCTTCCTTGCTGCCCTGTCCTGGAGAGCAGCCACGCGGAGAGTTTAACTTTAATCCTTGCCTGTCGGCGCTTTTCTGCGCAATGGTTTTGCTTTCAGGATCGTACAGGTTTGTTCGCATAACATTCAGGTTGTATGCGATCCCTTGTAAAGGAAAATGGCACGTCGATATTCTCGTTAGGATATCAAGGAGATAAGGAACTTGATTGTCTTTGGAGGAATACAAGGGTAGAATTGGAAGCGGAAAAAGTTTAGTTGTTGTGTGCTGCAGTGTGCTCCTGCAATAGATAAAATTGCCGATGTGTAGAAGAGCTCGTGAATGCTTCTAAACCAGATTTTTAATATCAGTAATATTAATGGAAGCCTTTCCGTGAGAACGTGGCTGGTCAGAAAATCCAAAGTCGTTGTACCTTAGTAGAAAGACTGTTTCAATATTTCCTGGCATTTGTTTCCATTCTAATTAATGTCATACACAGAAGGGGTAATCATTCAGCCATCTTTCCACCTTAAAAAGAGTCAAAGATTAAAAAACAAACAATTACCCAGTGTAATTAATTTGAGAGGGGATTCTGGGGAGTACGTCTGGGAGGGTGGTGGTGGTGTGTGTTGTTCCCCTCTTCTGTTCCAGGCAGTGTTTGTCATTCTTTGGCAGGAACGACTAATTTATTGTCTGACTCTCCAATCTGGATTCATACTGGGTGCCTTTCAATCCCTCCCCCGCCGCCAAAACTCTTCTGATGTGCTGTATATTTGTTTGGGGGGGGGGAGGGGGAAGGGAGAAGGTTATATGTTTCTGACCTGCTTTACTGCTTTTCAACTGCAAGTAAATTAATGCACACACTAGATTCCCCTCTGCTGTGCTGATTGGATCCTTGTGCCGATTAAATATTTCACACTGATAGAGGGATGCTGAAAGCACTCAGCTGGTAATGCGGTATGTACATCAGTGATACAATAACTGACTTTCAGGTTAAAGTCAAACGAAACCCCCAGTTTGCTGCAGTTTTGATTAGAATGAGTTTCACTTTGAATTTAAATCCTTGAGCCTGCTGCAGCGATGGCTAATTAACTGAGATCTGATAGAGGCAAAGGAATACAGCCTTACCTCCAATGACAGGCAGGCAGGAAGTTGTCAAAAAAAAAAAAAAGGAAAACAAAAAGAAAGAAGAAACCAACAGACAAAAGAAGCCTTAAAACTACTAATGCTGAGATTGTACTTCAGCACACGTAAACCTCCCTGTCCCTGTTTCACCCTCAGCCTTCTTTGGCTGAAAGTCTGCCCCTGGCAAGGCTGTTCCCATCGACTCCCAGATTTTCTTCAGCTATTTTTTTTAACCCTTGTAACAAAAACTAACACCCGAGTCCCACCTAGTCGGGCAGTCGCTTGTTTATTAATCGTGCTTTTGGGGACTTCCTTTAGGAAAAGGGCAGGGGGGCAGGAGCAGGCAGACTGGGGAGAGGAGGAGGAGAAGGAAGGCTGCGTGCCCCCGGGTACCGCACATCATCCTGCGCCACGGTGACCTCTCCATGGGGGTCATTAAAAATACTTCTGTCGAGCAATTTCTCCTCCCTCCCCTCCTTTCTCCCCATCCGTGCCCCCCGCCCCGGCTTGGGCGTCGCAGAGAGAGCGCTTGCATCAAACTGACAGGTCATTTACCGAGCGATTGGCAGGAGGAACTACTCCAGCCTTCCTTCCAGCGCTCCTCCTCCTCCTCCTCCTCCTCGGCTGCACGTCTCGAACACCATTACATCGAATGCTGCGTTTCTGGAAACGGCGCACAGAACTTTCCCTGCGATGGGCTCCGTCCTGGTTCCTACGAGGACCTGGTTTAATGCCTTCTCTTTGGGCACAAGGCAACCTGGTGGCCAAGGGCTGTATGCCAAAGGAGGCATTTTTTGTGGGAGTCCAGGGATAAAATACAGACCGTGGAGCCCTTCCATGAATAACCACAAACTCCTCTGGTGCCCATGTGTATACGTGTGTGCTCAGCTGGAGCTGGATGTAAAGTTATGTAGGTGGTTGGCTCATGACTTTAGGTGCAAGTCAGGCAGGATCAGCCATGTACATAAGTAGCAACTTGGAAATATATGGAAATTCATAGGACTGGACCAAAATCCTAAGATACTGTACTGAAGTGCCATAGTTGGTGGCCTGTCTGCAGTGCATTTGTGTGTTGGCACTCTCTGAATATTAAATATTGTGAAAATTGGGTAAATGAACAGAGGTCATGGCCCTCATTGCTGGAGAAGTCTGTTCAGCTGGTTTGCATGCGGGGCTTTAGATTAGTGTTAAATGTTAAATTATTAATTGACAAGTCAACATTTTGGTTTGAAAGTGGATTGCCAGTGTTCTGCAAGCTATATAAACTCTCAGGGTTATGCTAAATAAACTCCTGGGTTATGCCAAATGTTTCCTCATAGCCATGGGGCCACTAATGGAAAGAAGGGATATTGCTCTGAAAACAATTGCAGTTTTTCACAATGAAACTGCTTTGTCAGAGTGTCATTCTAGAAAGATTAATGGACTAAAGTCTCTATCACAGCACAGAGATGTTAAAATATAGTGTGGTGGACAGTGAACTTTAGGTCCTTCTAGGCAGGACCCATATTTTACTAGAGAAATGTGAAGGTTTGCTGAGAGCCAGGTGTCTGTTTTCAATCCCTGCCATGGCAGAGAGCAGCCAGGAGCCAAGAATTCCCCCCTTGCATAGTAGGACCATGTTCTTATTTGAGATGTATGTGTGAAGGAAAGTTGACATCAGATCCTTGAGGGTTTGTTGATGTGCTGTAAGCTGCAGCAGGGAGAGAATGAAGGAGCCAAGCCCTCACACTGGAAGCGATGCTGTCGGTGTGGAGGCTGGCTGGAGCCTACATGCATCCTGTTGCTTGGTGTGTGGATCACAGCAGCACAGCCACCTGCAAATCCTTTCTCCCATCGCTCTTTCCATCTCTTTATTCACTAAACAGAATCATTTGTGGTATCTGATAGCAGAAGTAGCATGTGAGTAACCAAATTTGAGGCTTAAACTGTTGCACGGCTGCCTCGTCACCTGCAAACCTTTCCAGCACAGACCTTGATCGAAAGGAGGGGATGGGGAGAGGGTTTACATGCAGAAATAAATGGAAAGGCCAGAGGTATTTTGATACATATGGAAAAAAATATTAGCTCTGCTCTGAGTAGTTGAGACCATGCCACGTACAAGCTGGGAAATCATAAACAAGTGGCAGCTTTCCAGCACGTTGTGGTGTGTTTGCATGTGACCAGCATACATATTCCAAACTCCGGATTGCCTGTGGCATCCTGCAGTGAAAATGAAAGTTGTGTTGCTATTGAAAAGGCGCTGCTTCGAAATTGGTGTATTGTGAGGGCTATTATGCTGTAGATGAGAAGCAGAGACCTGCTTTCCACCATTTAAAGCCAATATTTTTTTTCTTCCCCCCCCCTCTTTTGGCTCTTCATTGTATCAGCACATGTTTTCCACTGCAGTGTCCAAAGCTTCCTTACTGTCTTATTGTTCATCATTCCAAAAGTGTCAGAGAATATGTTATGCTGACTGATTCTCAAAATGCAGATTTTCTTTCTCTGTAAAAACCAAGACTATTCTTTTAATTAATCTGGCAGAAATAGAATACAGCAGATGTAGGTTTTGTTGAGGATTTTTTTTTTAATCTCTCATATCATAATCTTTGTTTCTGCCAACACTCCTTTATCAGTGTCTTCTCAGCATTATAAAGTAAAAATAGTTGTTACAAAGAAAAAGCACATAATAGCTCATCTCTTAACTAACATAATCTGATTGAGTGGGTTATTTTTTAAGTTTTCGAAGGTACATTTTAGAAAATTAAAAAATGAGACACAGAAGAGACACTGTCGCTGCTTTCCCCCAATCAAACAGTTCCTGTAACTCTCTTCTGGAAGCTAATCTTGAGCATCTAATCCTTTGGATTCCGTATTTAGTTTCTAACATTTACAGTTGTTTAAATAAACTTAGCATAACATTGTTCCCTCAGGAGGTGACAGACGTGACCAGATCGGCCCTTGCAAGGCTATCTCAGGGACACAATGTTTTCCCTGCATTTACTTAAAAAAGCCACAAAACCTAAATTAAAATGCAAGTTTCCCATTAGGAGATGAATGTTCAGTTTTGAAGCATTTCATATTTATTCCATCTTAGACTGAAATCAGCAGTAACTCTTATTTCCTCAGCTCTTTTGGTTGCACATTGATGAATAGACAGGACCGTCGGAAATAGGTAACATTTATCCCGTGCAAAGACACACAAAACTGATTCACTGTTTTTGCATGTAGGAGAACAGTGTGAATAGAATGAATGGTAGTTTGAGTAGTGAATTTGTTTGTTTACAGAATTTCTGCTTTTGCAAGTACAGTCTCCTCCTTTGAAACAAGACAAAAAGCAACTAGTTGCTATTGAATTTAGTCAGGGAAGTCATAATCTACTCCTACTTTATTTACTTGGTTTTTCCATTGAACAACCAATGACTATCTTTTGGGTTCAGGAAGTTGTATTTGCTTAGATGTTTTCTGGTACTGAATTGCCTGAGAGCAAAGTAAAGCTCTACTAATACCACTAGAATATTCCATATTAGGGATTTAAGTGAAACTAGGAAGTCAGTACAGTTCAGGGGTTAACAAGGTGCCATGGAAGGAAATGGTCCATAAAGCAGCAGAGGTGGTGGTCAGCATTCCCACACACCGTCCTAGTGCTGTTTGGCACCTACAGCACCACACCACTGGACTGTGGAATAAGCACAAGGAACACCAGTGGGAAACCTTGCTACAACAAAACAGAGAAATAGAGTTTTATAGAATTTTGTCATAAGCAACTTTTCCCATCTACATAAAACATACTTGAACTTCTCGGCTTTCATCTGAGCACTTTTAAACTAACAGACAGTATTTCTGTGCTGAAAGAAAATTTCTTTTCTCTTCAAAACATCTATGACATGCAACAGGATAGAATAAGGAGAATATTGCCTATGCTTCCTTGGGATAACTATTAGGATAATGGAGAATGAAGGGTAAAAGCAAAAATGAACAAAGCCTAAAACAATTTATACAATGTCACAATTACTAGAATAATGCTGACATTTTAAACCTGGAAGCACAGAATCAGTAAGGTTGGAAAAGACCTCCAAAAAGAAGTTATTTCTGTCTATTAAAATCTGGAGCAAGTATCTCTGGTAAGCACATGCTTGCTGTTTCATATAAGCACCAAAACTACAGTTCCTGGAGCAAAATTATTTGTCCACTAGGGCTTCACAGCCTTAGACTGTATAATGGGTTTAAAGGTAAGAAGGGATGTATTTTCTTAGAAGTCGGTTAGTTTTGTACTGCAAGGCTTCTAATTCATGCCCAGCAATAAGATTTTTAGCCTTGATTTGGGAAAGAACTAAGTATATCTGTGACTTTATATATACACACACAGATATATATATAGGTATATAGATATAGATATTTTAAACAAGCAACATTGACGACAAAACTCTGATTGACTTTAACAGCAGAGCAGCAGTTTCACAAAGGCTGTACGTTAGATGTGATTGCATTGGAGCCCAGAGGTAAAGTCAATTAAAGGGTGGCAGAAATCTTTGCAGGATTAAGCACTTTTGATGTCAACTCTTGTAAAAATGACATGTTTAATAATTAAAGGTATCAAAAGAGGCTTGAACCAGCATTGTTTTCCCCACAACTTGCTTAAATGGCATTAATAAGAAAAGCTTTTGAGATTATTTAAAGGGCAACAACGTTGTAAAAGTTGGTTTTTTTTCCTTTTGAGAAGTGAACATTTTATGCCGACATGGGCATTTACCAAAGGGCAACTTCAGAGTGCCTACAGAAATCTCAAATACAAGTCCTATGAGATACTATAGCAAGGTCATAACCAAGGTGTTACTATCGCAGACGACAGAATAGCCTCTCTGTTGCAACGTAAAAGAACTGTTAAGAAAAACAGAGAATTGAGAGTTAAAATGGTGCTATGGCGAAATAATAAAAATACCACCACCACAGTAAAAGATTCCACCAAAAACAGTGGAGGTTTGTGAGGAAAAGAAAAAGTTACAGGGAGAGCAACAAACCGACTCCAAAGTCAGTGAGGGTGAGAGAACACACGGAGCGCTGGGGTGCGGCGGGCACGTGGAACGGATGCTCGGGCCAGTGGAAGGGAAAGTTGAAAATATCATTCTTTAAGCCTTTTATTATGAGTTGAAGCCGCGGTATTATCTAGACCTATACCAGGACTGGGGTATAAACCAAAGGGAAAACAAGCAAACAAACAAAACCAAAGGAAAAATCAAAAAAATACTTTGGAAGCCCCGAGTGCACCCGCGGGTCCCCGAGCGCGGAGGGGGAGCCCAGCCCTTCCCCTGCCAAGAAGAAAACAGTAAAACCAACCAAAGCCACAGGAAATAACCCCAAATCCGTGCTGCGGGGGGCCGGGGGGGGCCGGGTCCGGTGCAGCCCTGCGGTGACGGTGCCACTTGTCTCTCTGCCTTGTGTCTCTCCCATAGAAGCTGGCGGTGCTGGTGGGCAGCGGCTCCAGCGGCAGCGCCAAGCCCGGCGCGGTCCCGGCGCTCCTGAAGGCTGCGGGCGGCGGCAGCCCCGGCGGCAGCCCCGGGCACAGCCTGCCCCTGCCCGGGCACAGCCTGCCCCTG
>VWZF01001776.1:376942-416242 GCA_013396755.1 Sclerurus mexicanus | reverse complement strand
CACTCGGAATGTAATGAGTTTAAGTGTGTTCAGTTAAAATAGCTGGGAGTGATGTTTGAGATGATTCAGCGTGGAACTTGGACAGAGCTTATTTTCAGGCATTCCTGTTGACTTTGCTGGTAACCCTTAATGAGCATTAAAGTAACATGAAGTGTGTAAAAGAACTGGGAATATAATGGACGATTTTTCTTAGTGCACTTTGTATATAAGAACTTTTTAAAGTACATGCGTAGTTAGAATTATATACTGTGCAACAATGTTCTTTATTTTGCATGTCTTTGAGCATGATCATAAGTGAAACAAACTGCTAAGCATATTAAGCCTTGTTACTTGTAGGGACAAACAACTTCCCCACTCTGTATGCTCACACCTTTTCTGAACACCAATATATATCTTATGGATGCATTTTATCCTGAGTTGCACTGGGATCTTAAAATCCAAGATAACAGTAATACAGTTTTAGAGAGAAAAGATTTGACAGACATTTCTGTGTTAAGTATGTTTTAGGAGGTGTCTTCCCTCGGCCTCAACATCCTTTAGTCAGTTTCCTTTGAATTGAGGCGTTTCAACAGTTAAACAGTTTTTGCAGTGGAAATAAGTGGTATTTTATTGTGCTGGCCTGAAATGGAGAAACTACCTTGCAAACAACAGAGTCGTTACATCATCTGAGAATGGCTTTCAGCTAATGAAATTAATCTTTTTCTCTTGCCACTCTGCTTTAGATCAAATAGATATATTGGCTTATAAAAGGTAAATGAATTTCAGAATCTAGAATACCAGTTCTCATACATCAATAAATAACATTTTCTGTAGGGAGAGCTTTTTTTTTTTTTCTCTTCCTTGTGTGTTCAAGATAAGTAATTTTAAGGTTAGTTAAGAGATTCAGCCTGTTTGTTTGGAAGAATTGCAGGCCCTGTCTTAACCCATCTGAAGTTGTTTTTCCCTATGAAAAGACTAACAACCTACAATGAGTTTTTGCTCATTTTTACTTATGCTCATTTACTTTTGCTCATTTTTACTTATGTGCAATTAACAAGACTGAATTTACATCCTGTGGTAATTTTTCAGTTTTTAATAGTCTCATAATTAGATTAAGTGTATTTTTAAAGCTGATGCAGTATATTAAAACTTAGTGTCCCCACTGCTTCTGCAAGGTTTGTCCCATGAAAAGAGGGCTGATCATGTTTCACTAATTGCTTCTGCTAAATTGTTCTGTAATTGAAGTATCAAAGTTACATACATTTGTAATATCTTTACTTTTGTCTTAAAAATTTGTTTAAAAAATGTTAGGAAATCTCCTGATGTTGAAATTAAATTTAGTTTAGTTATGTCTTTGAGACACCAATAGATCAAATGTCAAGAATAGGGATGTGACAGTGGTTACTTTTTTGCAGTATCTTCTAATTATAAAAAAGAACTTTCTAAGGAACAGGGTACTGGTTAGCTCTACTAACTTTCTCTATCTAACTTTTCTGAAATCATTCCAGTGCAACATTTTTTTCAGAATGTTCTAAACAAAACACATAGCTACTTCTTCTTTCTTAGGTTTTTCTTTTAACTGATTTTTTTGGAGTGGCATACATAAAAGTGATGTTGTAGTTAGAGGCACACATAACCCACAGGAATACCAAAGTTATGAAGGAGTTTGACTTGCTGTTTCTTCAAATTTTAAGCTCACTAATGTCAGGACTTCTCAGTCAATCCTTCATACCTCAGCTGAGGTTGTATGAGCAAAATACTTGGCAGTGCTTGGAGGAAGAGTGGGACAATACTTTTCAGCAGTGAACTGTGTTTAGATGGCCTTAAACTGATGATGATACCTAGGAGTTGTTTAGCAATGTGAAGGGAATGATATGTTCCCAACCAGTGCACCCTGGAAGAGTAGGCAAAGGACTTACATGTTTTTTTGCTTTGCCTCTGGGCCTTTAGCACTCTTTCAAAAGTGTTTTGAGACTTCTATGTTTTTATTTTCACATATCTATTAAAAGGTGAAAAAGTAACTGTGATATAATTATTGTATACTTTCTGACAATCCTTAATTTGTTTCTTTGGGGGGTTTTTTTGTTTGTTTGGTGGGTTTTTTTTTGCTGCACAGGCATTTTAATGCTTCCTCAATGCTCTGCAAAACCAATGCAGTGAAACCAAGCCTGCTGCTGCTGAGCTTGTTTCTCTAAGTGTATTTCTGAGTAGCCTTCTAGACATTGTCACTGCGAGTCTAGTGGTTTATGAGCCACAGCTGCAATAATTGGGTGAAGAAAAATATGTGTGTTTAAATGAAATAGTTGCACGAATAAAAGCAGACTAGTAAGAAAGTAGTTAAATGCTAGGCTGATGATCACAGATAAAGACAGTGACTGGAATGTCTATCCCTCCCTGTGATCTTAGGTAAGCCACTTATAATTTAATGTCTCCTCTCTGTCAAAGGGGGCATGTAGAAGAGGAGACATTACACACCAATCCATGCTGCAGAATTGGTTTGGATTGTGGTTATTTAAGGAGCTTTCTGAAAGCAGTACTTTCAGAAGAAGTTCAGAGTAGTAAAGTACTAAGCTACATTAGGAATAAAAAAAAATATTATTTTGGTCAGATTTAGCTTACCTGTTATGTTTAGTTCTAGTGTTTTATAGATGATATATTCATTGCTTTAAATTAATAAGTAGGAGGATTCTTTCTGAGAAAAGGTGCAGAGAATATTTGTAAATATTAAATATGAAGTGCTGAGAATAATATAAATATATTTATTAGTGCTTTATTCTAGGATGCTTGAATTTCATATTCCTTCGTCTGTTACCAATCTGACACCAATTTTCACAGCATTTTAAACATCCACTCCTCCCTCTCTTGTTTATTCCTTTATTTGTTGTTTTTGAGTATGCCTAGAAAAGCTTTTATAATAGATAGATAAAAATCTACTTTTGGCTGTTCAAGGAAGGATATTTTATACAAAATGTAGGTATGGAAAGCAGTCACATTTTCTTGCTATTTGTGTGTCCAGTGTCCTGCTGTGTGCAGTGAATTTAGGAATGGGGAGAGAGATATTGATCAGTCAAAACTGTCATTGCAAAAGTGTTTACTCAGATAACTATAGGTCACAGAAGTCCATGAGAGACACACAGGTAAGATTTGCATATTGAAGTAGGTTTATTACTTAATCTGACTTTGTGTAGATCATCACTGATAAATTTACAAGTGTTTTCCTATCCTGTATGATACCCGTAAGCTTTCTAGCCCCTTTAGCTTTTAACATAGCAAGACCTCTTCAGTAACTGTTTTACTTGACTGAAATCTATTAGAAATTTAATGTCATTTTCCTGGAAATAATTTTTTTCCCCCAGATTATCTCAATGGTAATTTATACTCTTCATCAACCACATTTTTAAATGTTATTTTTTTATTAAGACAGAACGTGGTCTGTAACAGTGAAGGATGATGTCCTTTTCAGTAGTCCAGAAATACAGAGATGTTTTATGACCAGCAAAGACTGGATTTCAGTTTGAAGTATGTGGTTTGTCATACTTTCTTATAGTCTCTGCAGTTATTCTTTGGGTAATTTTGTGAGATGCCATACTGTTTATTCAATAAACCATGTACAATAACAGAATGTAGATGGAACAGATTCCAGCAGAAGCATAGTTAAAGATGCTGTTTGGGTGGCAGATTGCCTGTGGAGGTTGCTGAGAACAATTGTGGTGTACCTTAAGAGATCCACTTGACTGTGGAACACCGGTCAGTGCAGCTCTGTTCCAGGCTGTTGGAAAGGCCATCCCTCTCTACTTTGAAATATTCCCCTGCTCCATTCCTGGTTGTCCAGTTTTGTACACATTCTTGCTCTGCATCCTGTCTCTTGTGTTCTCTACTGGTTTGATTCATGTTCTGTTCAGTGCAAGCTACTGTTGAGTGTGTGAGCTTTCTGCTGGGTTAGGAGGTCTGATGGCTTTATTGAGATGTCAGAGTGCTGAGGCTAGTGAGCAACAGGTGGACACAGACAGTAGGAGAAGAGAGCAATTGTACTAACCCATTATGTTGTCTAATTGCATTTTTCAGAACAAAATTTCAGACTTGAGTCCTATTGTAGGCTTAAAACTGTTTTTTGGTTCAGTTTGTCTTTGAGCTTGAGGTGTTAATTACCTAGTAAATGTTGCATCTGTTAAGTTCTGAAAGCTGCATGGGCTGTATTTTTGTAGAAAAGGCTTTAGAAGTAGAGGCTTCTTGGCAGGTTGCCTCTGTGATGCTGGAAGTTATGATTTATTCTAAGGTAGGGCACACTTCTGCACTGTACTGAAATGTAATGAAAGTACTATTTAAAAATTCTACTGTTTTGTGTAGAAAAATCCTGGGAGTACCTCTCTGTGATAAAGACACTAAGCATTTTCTAGTTTGTGTCTTTGAATTTAAATGAGTCTGCTAATATGATTGTGTAAAGACATGAAAGATTTCATGTTTCAACAGCTTTTTAATGTAATGATAAAGCAATCTTAGAAAGGAATTCAGTGTTGCTTTAGTAGAGATCTGCTAGCTTAATATGAAGTACATATTTAATTTCAGATACTTGATATTTTTGATGGCAGTATGTTGTCCAAAAAAATCTATCTTAAATCCTAAGTAATTGTGCAGTAATCATGGGAAGATGAAGTAATGCTATAGAAGTGGGAGTCAGACATGATTGCATTAAGGGTCATGTTTCACTCTAACCTCAACCAGTAGTATTTTCTTAGTTGTGCCTTGCAAATATTTACTTCTGACAACAATGAAGTTCAGTATAAAATGTTTTTTCTTTCTCTTTCTGTGGAAGATCACCTCTGTTGGTACTCCTTAATTTCTCGCAATGTTCCAGGAATAGGTTGCTGATTGTATCAGGTCATGAAGGTTTCTGTTTAACAATTGTTACCAGTAGGCTAAGGCATCTCTAAATGTGGAGAAATAAAAGATGAAACTTCAATTTACAGGTAAAAGGTAAAGAGGGATGGAAGAGTTTTCCAACAGACAGCAGGAACACAGAATGACTATATTTGCTCTTAATCTTTTGTCAGACTGAGATATAAATCTTTGCCTTCCAGAAATGCTCTTTGAAGCTTTGATTTTAATTTTCTAACTTTGAGCTGTAAGTAAAATCTATTGATTGTACTCTGGATTTTCTTCTAAGAATATAAGTTTATTTTTTAAGGAAATAAGTTATTTTTAATCTGCAGTTCTCTCATCTGCTGCGTGTACGAATGTGGAACTTTTTGGATGGTTTTAACCAAGCTTAGATTGTTTGCCTGTGAAGGCAAGTTCCTATAAGCTTCATAAAATCAATTTAGAAAATAGGCATTTATTAGCTATTCATGGTGAAGAAAGGATGTTCTGTGTGGTAGTAGCTCGAGAGCTGTTATGCTTGCAACTTGTAGTACTAGGCAGGCAATGGTAGTATGTTTCTCTTCACTGAGTGACATGAGAAGGTTATATTGTGGGAAGAAACAAGGGGTTTTGCTGAAAAAGGGAGCTCAAGATGTATCAGAGGGAAGCCTGGGAATACTGCGGAAACATGGAAGATATCCAACAAGCTGAAATTACTGCACTGAGTCTGTGTGGGCGTTGAACACTAATCTGTAGACAGCTAAGCTTAGCTAATGTTGATGCTTTTGAGGAACGATTCGCTTAGTCTGAATCTATTGGTCTTCCTAAATAGTACATTAAGAGTTTACTACACAGTGCCCATATCAAGACACTGACATTTTCTCATTTTAGTGCTTGAGAATTTTTTTTTAAGTTTAAATCCGTGTAGTGAAATAATTGCTGTCAGATCTTGGCAAAACTGATGTCAATAGCATCAGATTATTTTGTTCTCAGAACTTTTAATTTACACCAGATCGTATTCAGTATTGTTTGTTTTGTATAAAGCATTGTTTTTACCTCTGAGTTCCATAGGAAGTAATTCATTTAAGTATGTTTTACATTATATGACTATTGATGAATCAAAAATCTTAACTGTGGCTAGTGTTTTTCATTAAATTTGTGTCATTGTGCACCTTATGCATTCACTGAGAAGGTGGCAAACATGATTCTAATTAGTGTAGTGTCTAAGACTTTATCCATAGCATTTTATTCCATATTAAACCAATAGAACAGGGAAAAAAAAGTCTATAGCCTTTTAGAGACAATAATGCTGTAATTTCAATTTAATACAGACATTTTAGATATACACTGTAGTGAAAGCCATGCCGAGTGAGTTGAGAGTTACAAGTATATTTCATAGTAAAGTGCTTGGAATGCATGTAGAAGGTACCTGTTTAGTTTGTGGAGACTATTAAGACAGCAGAATCATTTGATTGCCATGTAGTTTGTTATTGTCAGAAAACTTTGACAGATGATAGCTGCAAAACTTAATCTAGAGACATTTTGCTGTACTGTGGGTTATCCTTTTCCTTATATGTGGAGCTTTTGAAGTGGAATCTGACCACATAATTAAAGATAAGTTAGAGCGGAAATTCTCAGTGAATTAGAAATACTTTTATTTAAAAACACTTCTAATTTTGAGAACTGATGTTTGCAGTCACTGTGGAATGCTAGAGCACATTATGTACTTTATCCTATCCAAATTCTAACCTGAAGACAGAATTAGTGTCTTTTGGACTCTTAGAAAATGGTTTTGGGCTTTTTTGGGAGTGTTTCCCCACCCCCCACCCCCTCATAGCACTGGAATGCTCACTATGATGCTTAATTTTGTCTTCAGGTGTAGTTATGGTGTTAGAAGAAATGTAATGCTCTCTTTGCTTTGTTTTCTAACTTCTAGATGTTCTTCCAGTTGTTTGAGTTACTTGTAGAAAGTGAACAAAAGAATCTGTGAAAAACTTAGACTTCTAAGTAAAAAAGAAGTGATAATGGAGAAGGTACTTGAGATAAAAACATTGTATTGCTGGAAGTTCTGGTAATGCAAACAAAGTTTATGCACACTTGAAACCTGTAAGTTGCTTTGGAGTGCTGAAAAGCACAAATCAAAATAAAAGTGTTTTGAGGCCTCACACACTGAGAAACAAATTGCACAGTTCAGCTCCTGTTTGATCTAAGGGGATTTCATTTTGCCTTTGAAATTAGGGTATTATATTTGCTTTCTTAAAGAAACATATGTGTCTTCTGAAGTGTGAAGAATTTGGTGTGCATGTGATCAAGAAGCTTTGTGTGTTTTCCTTTCTGCTGAGACTCTAGGAAGGATTTCCAACTTAGTAATATGTTATGTACTTTGTGGAATAAATGTAGCAAATGTGGGATCTGTGGTTCTGTATTTCAAAAGGTAAGCTGGTGGGGAAAGAAAGCTAGCAGTGGTTTTTGATGGCCTGAATGTGGATGCTGCCAAAGGCCTAATTCAGGTGCATTGCCACTGCTTGTGTATCCCATATGTTTGTCATCTTATTATTGTGGAGGCAGCAGTCCTCCTATGGGGAACTGAAAAAGCTCATCCTTGGATTTCTTTGATTAGTTCACATCTGCTGCAAAATATTGGCATTTTTTAGGGAACATCGTGTTCCTTCAGAGGATTTGCATGTTCCTCTTACAGTGCTTCCAAGATAGCTGTTTACCTAACTGAAGTCAGAATAAGTATCTAAGGAACGGGAAAGTAAAATATTCCTTGATGACTTAACTAACATCTGAAGGTATGAAGAATTTTGAGGTGTGCTAGAGGTGGTAGAAAGGAAAGAGCAGATAATGTCAAGTGTTTTGTTTTTTTATGTTAAAAAATTTAAAAAAAACCTATAAAACCTGTCTGCATTAGACTTGGAAGGGTAAAACTAAACTTCCCCATGTATATGAAGTTGATTACATTGTTGTGAGCAAAATAAATTACTGATGAATAAGTTTTCATTATGTAGAGCTTACATTTAAAAAAACATCTTTCAAAACTTGTCAAATGATTCAGTAATGAGCTGTTTTGGTACAGGTTATTGATAGCTGAAGAGAGAAATTGCGTCAGGAGAAATTTGTTTAGAAATATTTTTTGTTTTTTCAAGGTTAATATAGTGAGTATGTACCATCTATGATGATCTTGTTCTTGAACTTAGTTTCAAATTTGTAGTATGAATTGCAGATTTTCTACTTTTAAATACTTCAAAAGAAGTTTTGTTGGATAAAATTCTGTATTATTCTCTCTGCAGTCCAAATGTGTTTGTAACATTCAAATGAATATTGGAAAGTGAATTTGACTGTTCTCCATCTCCAGCAAGGGCTTCTTAGTAGATGAATATTCCATAAAAACTATGCGTAATGCTAGTGAAAGGCTCTTGGAAATCTGTGTCAGAGGCAGTGGAAACTTTCTTTGAACTCTTCTAAAAGGTGTGAGAAGAAGTTGTGCTGCTAGATTAATGTCAGTTCCAAAAGTCATGAGACCTTGAGAGTAGAAGTATGTGAGCATAGGCACTTGAGAAGTGAGAAAAACTGCAGAGGTACGAAAATGCCAGGAGCCTGAGTGAATTTTAAATGCCAGTGATGTTTTCTTATTGTTTTTCACAGAATGATGAAATACTCTGAGTTGGAAGGTACCNGATGCCCCCCAGGACGTGGTTGGCCCTCCTGGCTGCCAGGGCACTGCTGACTCATGTTCAACTTGCCATCGACCAGGACCCCCAAGTCCCTTTCCACAGGGTTCTTCTCCAGCTTCTCATTCTCCGGTCTGTACATACATCCAGAGTTGCCCAGTCCCAGGTGCAGAATCTGGCACTTGTCTTTGTTAAACATCGGAACTTCATACAGTTTGTGATTATCCAGCCTTGTCATTTTTTTAAGTCGCTTTTNCTGGGTGAAAAACCTTTTCCTAAAACCTAACCCAGACTTGCCCTGACGCAGCTTTGTACCATTCTTTTGGGTACTGTAACCAGTCACCACAGGGAAGAGATCAGTGCCTGCCCCTCCTCTTCCCCTCACAAGGAAGTTGTAACTGCAATGAGATGTCCCCTTAGTCTCCTCTTCTCCATCCTGAACACACCAAGTGACCTCAGCTGCTCCTTGTATGGCTTCCCCTCAAGGCCCTTCACCATCTTTGTTGCCCTCCTTTGGATGCTCTCCAGTAGTTTAATATCCTTCTTGTGCCCCAAACTGCACACAGGACTCGAGGTGAGGCTGCCCCATTGCAGAGCAGAGCAGGACAATCCCCTCCCTTGACTGGCTGGCAATGCTTTGCCTGATGCCCCCCAGGACGTGGTTGGCCCTCCTGGCTGCCAGGGCACTGCTGACTCATGTTCAACTTGCCATCGACCAGGACCCCCAAGTCCCTTTCCACAGGGTTCTTCTCCAGCTTCTCATTCTCCGGTCTGTACATACATCCAGAGTTGCCCAGTCCCAGGTGCAGAATCTGGCACTTGTCTTTGTTAAACATCGGAACTTCATACAGTTTGTGATTATCCAGCCTTGTCATTTTTTTAAGTCGCTTTTCAGGACCTCCCTGCCCTTGAGGGAGTCCAGAGCTTCTCTCAGTTTGGTATGGTCAGCAAACTTACTTAGTATTCTTTCCAGTCCTTTTGTTCAAGTTTGTGAAGATGTTGAAGAGAACTGGGCCGAGGATGGAGTCCTGTGGAACTCCACCAATGACTGAACACCAGTCTGATGTCACCCTATTTACTGTAACTCTTTGTCCCCACCCTGTGAACCAGTTGCTCACATGATACATTTATTTTGTCCTGAGAGCAGGATACTGGGAGTAACAGCATCAAAAAACTTAAATTGAAAAAGATTGTGTCAACCAGCTTCCCTTGGTCAGCTAGATGGGTTACCATGTCAAAAAGGACAGTAAGTTTTTCAAGCAGGATTTTCCTCTTATGACACTGTGCTGGCTGTGACCGATCACAGCATTGTCCTTCAGGTGTTTCTCAATATCTCTCAGGATAATCTCCACAATATTACCAGGCACTGAACTGAGACTGACAAGCCTGTAGTTTCCATGGTCATCCTTTTTGCCATTCTTAAAAACTGAGACAATGTTAGCCAGCTTCCAGGCGATTGGGACCTCTTCAGATTCCAAAGACCATTTAAAAATCTTCAGGAAAGGGCTTTTGATAATATCAGCCATCTCTTAGTATTCTCACATGAATCCCACAGGCCTCATAGATTTGTAGTGATCTGTTTGAAGCAACAGATCCTGCACACGTTTAGAGTCAACTGGGAGTTGATCATTCTCACAGCCATGGTCCTCGAGCTCAGAGTACTGGGACTCCCTTAGCCCATCACTAGTGTTGAAGATTGAAGCAAGGAAAGCATTAAACTTCTCTGCCTTGTCTCTGTCCTTGTTTGTGAGGTGACTGTCCTCTTTTTCTCATCAGCCAGTTATTTCTGACTGCCTTGTGCTATTAACATATTTTAAAAGACACTTTGTATTGTCCCCCACAGTTCTGGCCAGCTTCAACCCCACTGAGCTTTGGACACGTGAATTTTCTTCCTACAGTGGCAAGGATCATTCCTGTATTCCTCCTGTGTCACCTGACCTTGCTTCCGCTGGGCATACACCTTCATTTTTTGCCTCATCTCCAGAAGAAGATCCATGCTCAGCCAAGCTGGCCTTCTGCCTCACCTGCTTGACTTACGACATTTTGGAATTGCCTGGTCCTGTGCCCTTAGGTAGTTTAAAAATTATTATCGCTGATGGACGTCAGAACCTTCAAAAACATTTCCCCATTGTACTTACTCACTGGTTCCCTCAGCAGCCTGAAGCTGACTACTCTTCTGTCCAGGGTTGAGGTTTTGGTGGCACTTTTCCTCCTGACAAGAGAGATTTTAAACTTCATGGCCTCATGCTTCCTGTGGCCAAGACGGCCACCAATCTCCGCTTCTCTCATGAGATCCACTCTGTTGATAAGCAGCAAATCAAGCAGGACACCTTTGCTGGTCAGCTCTCTTAGTATCTGTACTATGCTGTTATCATCCAGGTGTTTTAGGAATCTTCTGGACCTGTTTGTACCAGCTCCCAGTGTGATGCTCCCAGTTAACATATGGCAAGTTGAAATCCCTCATAAGGACAAGAGTAGATGGTTTGGAGGTGTCTCTTAGCTCCTCAAATAATAATTAATTGGTGTCATGGTCCTGGCTGGGAGGTCTATAGCAGACTTCCATGATAATGTTTGCATTATTTGGTTACCCCTTGATTCTCACGTACGGACTCTCAAATATGCCATTGCCAACTGTGAGCTCCATACATTCCAGCCCCTCCATTTCATACAGTAACACCCTCCCAACTCACCTCCTCTGCCTGTCCTTCCTGAAGAGCCTGTAACTATCTGACATGGCACAGCAGTCACAGGACTCATCCCACCAGGTTTCATATATATCAGTGATGGCAAACCTCTGGGACTCAGCCAAGCTTTGAGCTCTTCTTGCTTGTTCCTCGTGTTGTGTGTATTGTTGTAGAAACATTTCATGTGTGGTTCGATGTAGCTGAAGTTGCATGGAGCAAATTAAGGATCTCACTAGCACTCAGTTCCTCAAGTTTTGACATGCCATCCCATTGCTTTTCACTGGCAAACCTATTTGTCCTTTTTCCTCTTCCAGTCTGGTTTACATCTCTAAATTTTTTTTTACTTTCCTCCATAGATCATCTGTTACTCAATGCCTTTCTTAAGAGTAGAGAGAAATGCTAGTATACTGGTACTAGCAGTGATATAAGATTTTGTAATTAAACTCGGAAAGGTAATGTGTACAATACCTAAGGGAGCAGTTATGGTTGCACGTTTCATTTAACTTTGTCACTTCTTGCAGTGGAATGTTTTACTTAGTAGCTTTGGCATTCTCTTAATTGTTTATTTAAGAGTAAATCCGGAACATGAAAAAGGAATGAAGCAGGTAGTAAATTTTTATGTTGTTGTGACAACATCTTGGAATATGGAAACTTGCAGGTAATTACAGTTGTACTGCTGCTGCAACTTAGGCATTTGAGAAATGTCTGAATAAAGAAGGTGCTTAAATGAGTTACTCTTTTTCTCTGTCTTACATAGCATCCTAGAGAGTATAGCTACCAAATAGGGTTCTGGTGCAGCATATAGTCTTTGGTAGTGTTAAATGGGACATTTTCAACTGAGATTTAGAGAGATGTGTAGATTTATGTCTCTTTAGGCATGTCTGAAATATTTTTCAGCAGTAGTTGAGAGAGAAATTGTGTTTGAGTGGGTGTATATGATCTTTGGTAGTGATGTAATCTAAAGAGCTGTCAGTTGTTGCCAGAGCACTTGAAAAGGGGAACTTTAATATGAATACGATTTGATGGTTTGATCAAATTCTTGCAGCCCTGCAAAAATTTTTCATATAGCTGATGTTACACTCACTACTAGGTTTTGAATATTGAATCAAGAAGGAAAATATTAAGAGGATTTAAAGGAAAATTTCTCCAGTGTACATTTAGGTAGAAGTTACTTGACTTCACAGATTTTCTACAGCAGCATATGTTTGCTTAATATATAATGTGTTCTTTTGGGTGATGTGTGAACTTGGAACAATAGCAGCAAAGCTGTTGAATATACCAAGTATATAATGGAACAGAAGACAGAACAGAGTCTTATGTTTTTCTAGCTCTCCTGTTTATTCACCATGTGTATAATAATAGTGTTTCTCTTCAGTGCCTTCAATTGGTTTCCTATATGTCCATTTCTGTATGGATTCTTAGGAAGTTTTCAGTGTTCCGTATTCTTTGGGATGATACAACTGCATAACATGAATTTATATTAAGAAATAGGTTTCATATACTGGTGAATTGAAGGATCATTTTTGTTTACACACCTATATAGTTCCATTAAAACTCATTCAGTTGCTCTCTAGGTAGAATTTTATTCATCAGTGAGAGTGAAAAACAAATGTTTGTAGCAGACTGGATTTTGTGAGTTGAAGTGTTTGTCTATTAAGCAAGCTTTGTGTGCAGATCATCAATGTGTAAAACATTTATCAGAGTAGAAATGTTTCCTTGAGAAAGTAGTTGTCCGTCTGTCCTCTTCAAATACCACAAACTGCTCATCTAATCTCTAGGCAATAGAGGTCTTTAGGAAATGGTTCCCTTAGTACTTGTGTTGACTTGGAAGTATTGAAGTATTTAATCACTTACGGTAATGCACGACAAACATTACTGAAGTTGTGAGGTCAAGTGCCTGAAAGTGTCGAAGTTGTAATGCATGCAGATGAATTATAACATTCATGTAATGGAGTGGAGAACTGAGCAAACCCTCCTGAGCTGGGAATAACTGCTGTAATTCTGGAGCCAGGAGTTTACCCACACCACTGTGCTGGTGAATGCAAGGTATTAATTTTGCTTTTTTGGCTTCTTACATCCAACATTGTACTGGCAGAAATGGTTAATTCCCTATGGACCCAATAAATACTGTTGACCTCAGGTGCTTCTTCATTGCAAATTGGGTATTTGCTTTGGGATGGCATTACTGTAGTCTTGTGGCTAAATTTACTTCAGTTAATTTGAGTATATACTGTATTAAGACATGTGTCAACATGGACCAGTAGCCTGCCTATCTTTTGCCATTGAGTTTAATTTGTGTTTCTAAAACTGAGCCAGAGATTCCTTTCACACTTCTCCAGGTGTAAGGTGTGTGACTGTTGCCAGTGACCTGGAACATTGCTGTCACTTTTCTTACTTGTCTTCACAGCTTCTCTGCTTGCTTTTTAGGCAGTCTCCCTATGGTGCTTGGGAAAGTCTATCAAATTACATAAAAAACCCAAAACCCTCTAGTAGCTGATGTTAGCTGTGCTTCTCAGTTACTCTGATGTTACTTGCTCTCTTACAGGCCTTTCAGTCGTTTCACTTTTTGTCCTCAGACAGTATGGATTGTAGATTAGTTTGTAATTAAGATATAAGTACTTTTCCTGCTGTGTAATACTGTTTTGACTTTTTTCATAGCTTCCTTTGCCTTCTCTTTCTCTTTATACTTGAACATAAACAGTCATTTCACTCCTATGGCATCAACTTGCTAACTTGGCTTTGATGGTGTGTTTGCCATCATACTGATATTTAGTCATGTATTTTTTTAACCAAGAATAACCATTTAAATCTTAGCAATATTCCCCAATGTGGGCTGAAGCTTATTGTTTAAGTGTGCTCATTTATGTCAGCAGAGATGGAAAATGAAAATTAAACAGTAAATCAAGCTGTGAAATGGGGATGAGGATGGCATATTTTTTGACAGATTGCCCATACAACCCATATAACTAGCACATAGCAAGAAAAGGATTTTGCAAATAATTTAGAATGCTTGTACTGTATGTGTTACTTTTTCACTTTAGATGATGTATACTTTTGAATGATGTCTGTCTTCTGAGCCTTATAGATTATTCTGAGTCTTTGGAAAAAAATCTGCTGGACCTTCCTTCACAGTCTAGGAAGACTAATGCAATTCCAATAACTTGTACCTTACTTGCATTTTGTATCAGAAATTTTTACATGCTAAGTAATTACTAATGCTACAGATACGTGTATCTTTGTCTTTTAGTCCTCTTCCTCTAGAATGTGGCCATTATGGTGAAGAAGAGCTATTGCCATCAACAGTATAACACTGTCATAGGTAAGTGCAGTAAATAAATGAAAACCTTTTGTATTTCTGGGGTAAATTCATCATAAAATGTACAGGAACTTTGGCACTAAGAAAGTCATAACTGTTGTCCTTATTTCAAATTACTTGCAGATTATTTTGCTAGGAAATGTTGTAAAAGAACACTTGTGTCCTGAAGAAACTGACCGAAATGCTTGCATGTCTTCCTTTTGATATGTAGTATGGGAAAAATATATGGGACTTATGAAGTTTGTTTAGCAGGTATCTTATAAAAGGTGGTAATTTCAGTTTATGTAAGAAAGCATGCCCATAATGTAACTGGAGTATCTGATGGTTCAACAACAGAAAAGGAAAGGACGTAAGCTACCATGTAATAGATTTTTACATATAAATAGATGCATTTCTGGAAATTGAAATTTATGTTGTTCATAATGTATTTGGTGCACTAAAAACTCTAAGATCGCTTATTTTTAGTTCTCACTGAAGCAGCAGTAAAATATGGAACGTAAGTCTTCAGTACTTAAGATATATGCATTCTGTTGCATCAAATGTGCTTATCCTCTAAGAACTAAATGGTGCCCTTTGAAGTTCTACCTCAGTACGCTTAATGTCTAGTTTTCTTATTTCTCCCCTAGCTTTTGTGACATATTGAGTGAGGAAAAATTACCTATTGCTTCCCATGGAGTCTGTTCCTCTGTGATTTGTGGTTTGGAAAGTGACCTCAGGGTGTGTAATGGTGGTTGAACCTGCAAGGTTATGTAGTAGCCTATGTACTTTTTCTCTTAAATGCTTCTGTCTATACCATGACACACGACTGCATTTATTCCTCGCTGCTGAAGTCCTTTTCCCTTGCATTAAGCAAGTCATCTTGGACTGGAATCTGTATTTGTGTTGTTTGATTGCTCTCAGAACAAGTATTTCATTCCCCCTTTTGCAGTATTGCAATCGTGTTTCTTTGCCAGGCAAATTTCCATGTACTTCATTGTTCCGGTGATAGGTTAGTTGGCTGCTGGTAATTACGTTTCAATATCATCTATTTATAATCATGCTATGAGTATGTATGATTCAGCAGATGCAATTATTCAGGTGGCCGTTTGTATTATTTGGTATATTTTCTCTACTGGATCTTTGATTTTTGCAATGTAGTAAGCTATGATGCAAGCAATAATTTTACTTTGTGAGAAATGGGTTTCAGAAATGAAAGCATCTTCAGCTCAAAGGGTTTAAAATAAGGTCTTGGTGACTGTCTTTAAAATAGGCTGTAGCACATGAAATACATTTTCGTCAGTGGATGTTTTCTTTTACAACAATGTATACCCAACATTGAAGCACATGTAGCAAAATAATTTTGGACAAGTATTTAACTTGTCCTGAAACTTTGTATTAGCCAACTACCTTCTGAATAATGAGTTTCACACCACTGTCATTAAATAGAAAACAATATCCATTCTTTTTATAGCTGAAATTTTAAAAAAAAGAACCACCAAAAAAAAACCCCGCAAAAACAAAACAAAGTTTTCTTGGGGTTCTTTATGTCAGTAGTAAGATAACACTGTGTTTACTGAATTCTGTGTAGGAATTAGTGTCTAGTCAATGATGCCAAACAGTGGAGAAGGGTACTGGGTTTGCAAATCTGTGACATAAGTGTGGTAGGAGAGAATAAGTGAATATATTTTTATTTTTAGATTCTAGGAGTTACTGAAAGAACTGAAGTGTCCTTGCCATGGGTGTATAAATTGTGCATCTCAGAAATGATAATTTGGAAAAGATAATATATTTCTATAATTTACGTAACTATGCAGTGTGAGCATGTCCCTAAAACAATTGATACTACTTGGGGAAAAAGTTTAAGTAAAATGCTTTCTTTTGCAGAGGTGGCATAAGGTGAAGTGAGAGTCTAAGTGTCAGTTTTAAGTGTGTTTATCAATTCAGGAAGTAGCTTTTAGGGTGTTTTTTGTTGTGTTTTAAAATATCTGTTGCATGCAGTATTGATATTTTTTAGCACACTTCAGTCACACCAGTATATCCTGCCATTACATACTAGAATCAGAGGCTTTAACCTTAGAGTAGTTCTTTTCGTATATCCGTAAAGCAACTGTAATTCATTACAGCTTAACTGTATGACTAGTTGAAGGGAAAGATAATTTTGAACAAGAATTTTTCTGTCTTGAATAACGTTATTTTTCTTTTAACAGATTTCCTGTAAATACTGGTAAATATTGCTGTTGTTGTGCATTCTGGATATACGTTTTTACTGCCGATTACCAAGGCTTTACAAAGAGGATGAACATGCTGCTATTGACTACTTGCTGACAGTAATCAGCTGAGCTTTGGCTCATGATGTTTTCATTCTCACATTGTCCTATTGGAGTTTGCTTATACTGATTTTTAAAAAGAGGAAAAAATCAAAGTGGAGTACCGTAAACTTGACATGGAGAATAAAAAGAAAGACAAAGACAAGCCAGATGAAAGAGTGGCACGGCCTAGTGGGAGATCAGGCCATAATCCACGAGGAACTGGTTCTTCAAATTCTGGAGTATTAATGGTTGGCCCTAACTTCAGAGTTGGTAAAAAAATTGGATGCGGTAATTTTGGAGAACTACGGTTAGGTAAGATCCTTGTTTATTTCATTTTACATTATTCAAGGCTAGTTTGTGCAGTGTAAGCTTGAAAATCTCTCTATGAATATACCATGCAGTTTTTCAAACTGCTTTAAAGCTTCAGATGTGCAAGGCATATTTAACCCATCTGTTACAGGGAGGGTCTGAAGAGATGTAGAAGCCGAAACTGAGACACCGCTGGAAGCTTAACCCAAACAGTAGTTTGATTACCAAAAGTGGCCAAGTGACAGGAAAAAACCCAAGAGAAAGACAGAAAAGGGAAAATAAGCCCCCAGGAGTAAACACCTAAATTGCCCAGGTGTTTCCCATGGAGTTGTCTCACAGACCCCTGAAATGGCCAGACTTCCTGAGCAGTGGCTGCATCCTCAAGGGTCAGCTGGCTCACAGGTGAAGGCAGGCATCCCCACCAAAAGGCAACCTTGTCCTGTCACATGAAGTGAGCGAGCGAGCCCCATGCACGAGCCACCTGCCCTTTTTCTAAGTTGCCGAAGTGACGTCTGTCTGAGCCAGTGTGTCCAGGACCGCCCAGGTAGAGATCCCCAGCAGCTCCTCCCGTTATATAATTGGTACTTCTCTGTGCATGTGTGGGTTTCCCTGTGCTTGCGCAGTACATTTCAGAGGGTCTTCATTAATTGGGTCTGGGGGTTTACTTCATCCTCCTCCTCTCTTTCTCCTTCAAGGGCCCTTGAAGGGCCATCAGCCAATTGTGAGAACCCAATTAATTTTAGTTTACTCAGAAATGCCTCCTTCAAGGCCAGAGGCCCTCTTTATTGGCCTGTTTTCCCATCACTTGGCAGGACGAGAGTGACTCCTCACAGGTGGCTGGGCCAAACACAGACCAAAAATATTAGCATCTAATTCAGCCCAAATACACCATCTTTTGTGGCTTTACCCCAGCCAGTGCAAGCTCAATGGCATATGAGGACTCCCTGTAGCAGGAGACTGTCTGGTAATAAAAATGTTTTCTAACTACTTGCAGTGCTATCCTGAATTCAGTCAGTTTTCTCTTCTTTACTTTATGGTTATTGGAGTTTACTATCTTTTCTGACTTCCTTAAGCAGTTTCATCAGATCTGTTTGGGCCTAAATGTATGTGAGACACATCTTCTGGTAGGTCCAGTACTGTGGTCTTGGAGATCTCGTGTAGGTACTGTAGCAGGCACTACGGTGTTTTTAGTAGCAGCAAGCACTTGGATTCCTTAATTTCCTTTCTAGTGTAGTGAGTCTTAACAGTGAGCTGCTATTACACAAGGACAGTGAGAATCCATCTGTAGAGAAAATCTGGGAGATGGATAATTCCGTCACTTTAGTTCCCTACTGAACAGATGGCTGAAAATCAAATGGTGAAGAAGGCACAGAATTTGGGCAGCAAATCTGGAAATATTAATGTTTGTTAAAATAGACACTAAGTGATGGCTGTGTGCTTTTGGAAGACTAGATATTTAATTTTGGGGACTTGGATTTCCGTGATGGACAGCCTGGTCAGCCAGGGTTTTTGAAATGTGCGAATACTCTATGTGTTAACAAGTTTAACTTACATTTAATGGCAAGGATTTATTCCAGTGTTCTTAAAAGGCTTGAGTTAATGCAATGCTTCCTGCTTTAAAGAGAGGTGTTTCAAAGTTAGAAATTTGAGATTATGCTGGGCTGTGTAGATGTTGTTTCTGTTGATCTTTGTGGTAAAATTGCTACTCACTGTTTAGGCAGTATTTCTCATATAGTGCTTGCATAAAATGTAACATGTTTTTAATATAGTGCATTCTGGGGGCTGTTAGGATGTAAACAAGATTAGCAAATTAATACTGTAGTGGGATTAAAGACAATATAACTGCAGCTCTGATGAGGAGACTCAATTTAACCATCTCAGTAATAGATAATCATGTTATTCCCATTGATAGCTAAACAAGATTGATACATTTTGACCTTTACAGAGTTACATATGTGCCTTTGCAGTCCACAAGTCAAGCTGAAACTCTGTCTTCCACTCTTCTAAAACTTTTGTATTCTGGCTTTGAATGATAGTTTTTGTTTCAGGCTTCTCCATGAAGTTAATCAAATCCATGGAATTAATATTACCTAAAGGCAACTGCAAACTAGTAAAGTTAATTTTTTTGCCTGACTCTTATTTTGGTCACACAAGATAAAGAGTTGATTAAAAATTAATATAATTTGTGTACAGCAGGTACAGAGTGAAATAATCTTTCATTTTAAATACAATATTAAATTAGTTTAAGACATGGTCTGATAGTACTGAAATAAAATAGAAAAAGGAAGTAAAATAAATAGGAGGAAGAGGAATAGGGTGGTATACTGTCCTGCAACAGTCACCACAAGTGTAGGCTTTCTCATTTTAATGTCTGTGGGGTAAGTACTAGATGTTTCAAATAATTGTTGTTTGTGAGGTAAGATGTTTTAAATGTGAGTTACTGAAAGCAGAAGTTAAGATTGGTTTTATAGATTCTGATTTAAACACATTTGCATTGCTACAGTAGAAAGTACTTAGTGGGCACCCTTTCAACAAAGATGCACACAAGCACTTTATGTACTTCTGCATATGGGAATACATTTTGAGCATGTGTTCTAAGGTCAAATTTGAAAGATTTGAAGGAGGAATAAAGTTGTTAGAGTGGTGAAGTTTGCACTCAGGAGACAGAAATTCAGTTATGTAGCTGTTGTAGTCCTTCCACGTGAGAAAAAAGCAATGATTAGTTTTCAGTAGTGACTTGTGGATCAAATGGTAGGAATAAAAATGTAATAAATGACTGTCTGTGATGTGCAGCCATTAACTTGAAAAGGACTAAGTTGTTTTGAATATTGAACTGTTAATTTTAAGGCTATTCTGAGTTATAGTAAAAAACTGATGGATTAGTAACAGAAAGCTTGTTGCTGTTGCAAGTGATGCACACCTGTTGTGTGTTTAGACGCAATATCAAATCTGCTGCTTGCCATATTTTAAAGTGACAGTTGTCTTGACTCAGCACATGGAAAGTTAATGTCCCTTCTGATGTTACTTCAGAATAAGCATGCCATTACAGCATTTGGCTATGGCAATCCTGTATCCAGTTACAGTTATGTAACTGGATTTATTATCTACTCAGAGTAGCTGATTTATATGTCTAATGGATGGAGTGAGCAGGGCTTCTGCAAGAGTTTCTTTTGGTTTCTTGTAGAATATAATACCATGCAGAGAAACAGAAGCATCTCCAAAGTGTGCTTTTTATCAAAAATTTAACTGAAATGATCATGAGATAAGATCATGTTTAAGTTGGCTGGATTTCCACTGTAGTCCCTGGATAGGTCTTGAAATTATGTATTCTAATGGTGGTCCAATTAAGGCATGCTGCTGGTATTGATTATGTGCCTGTTACTGTGCAGCCCTCAGATAATTTGCCTTTTGTAAAACTGATCCCTGAACAGATACATAGTTTTAATGCATCTTGTTTCAGCTGTGCAAGAGTACTCTTTTTTTTTTTAAAAAAAAGAAGGATTAGAGCTGAAATTGTAGTCTTTGACAGTGTAAATCAGTTGGTTAGAGGATGGTGCTAATAACACTAAGATTGTGGCTTCAATCCCTGTATGGACTAACCACTTAAGAGTTGGACTTGATGACCCTTGTGGGTCCTTTCCAACTGAGAATATTCTGTGATTATGATTCTGTGTGACTGTCTTCACAAGGAACTTTTTTGTTTTGGTCCATGTCTTTTTCCTGTTTGATTTCTTCAGCAAAACTGAACTAAACATGGGAAATTCACATCTGAGTAATATTACAGAGAAAAAAAGTAGTATTTCCATTAAAAATAATATACACTAAATGCATTTGAAGATTGTAAAGAACAAAAAGTGCTGGAAGTGACACCTTTTCCTTTTATCTGCTATTTTTAATTTTACACCTATAAAGCTTGCTTAACATTGTAGTCATTGCATGCAGTTTGAAGTAATGCTTGTTGAAATATTACTTATCTAGTTGCAGAATCACTTTTAAAGCAGCAGATGCATTTTCCAAATGGAGTAAGCATATTGGTAGTGTTCTTGTCCTGTCCTAACTTTTAGCTTAGTAAGTTACAGAATTGAGGGGAAAAAATAATCCTAGTTGGTGCTAACTTTAATTCGTGTCTGATGTTTCAAAATCATATGGTGATTTTAAAATAAATTCCAAATAGTTTTCAGCAGTAATATGAATACATTGAATATCACATTCCATTTATAGTAATTTACCAATTTTCAAACTTTTTTAGTATATAAAAATTTCACAAACTTGGTGACGTAGTGAAACTCTAAGTGAAATTGCCACTTATGCGATTCAAGAAAAAGTTCTCTTTACGATATTAGGCTAATAAAGCCACATTTTTAAGTCACTACCAGAACACCTAGCACATTAGATGAAAAATGTTTCAAAGACTTTCTTGCTGTTAAAATGGCATTTTACTTGAACAGAAAAGGCAATGTCTCACATTCTTGTTTTTATTCTTTTTTCAAGGAAAAAATTTATACACAAATGACTATGTGGCAATTAAACTGGTAAGTTAATATTTTTTAAAGGATTTGGGATGAGAAACTAATCAGATTTGTTTCTTTCATATATAATAGTAATTTGATTTCTTTAATGGAAATCGTTATTGTCTTGTATGATTTTATCAAACTGGATAAAAGCAGTTAGTGATACATGTAATTGTATACTTTGGTCATATTGAAGAAAACAGTATTAATTGTTGTCACTTCTCAAGGCTAAATCTATGTTTGCAAAGTCAGTGGTGATTTACTGCTGCTTCAAGGATGTGCTGGCACTCATCTTAGCAGATTCCGTTGTTGTCCAACAAGTAGAGGGACAACAAATTTCATATGAATCCGACATCAGGTGACAACAGAGAGACTCCAGAAATTCTGCAGACTACACATAATTTAGTGTCCTTACTCCTGCTCCAAACTGTTTTTGTCCATTCGTATTTGCATATCACTTTTGGTAGACATGTTTTATTTGCTATGTTGTGTAATGTTTCTTTCACTTGCAAACATGGTAAATTTGGATGTTTTGTTAATATGTTATTGTTCTGCTTTTTCTCAGTCTTTCTTCAGAACTACTCTTGTAATGTCACATTTTGCTTCTGGATACTTTTAACTCCTTGGTAAATTACTGTTTTCATAACCAAAGTATTTCACCATGAAATTCAGTTGTTTACTTTTTATCATTGAAACAATTTTAGGACTCCAGTTAATTTCTTTTTCGTAGCATAGTATGGTTTCATAAAGTGAAAGCTAAACAGTGGTAACAGAATTGCATAGCTTTAGAAGAGAATCAAAAAATCATTACAAACATAATAAGCTCCTGAAAAATACTCTTATCACTGTCCTTGCTTAGTAAAATATTTACTTTGGGAGCAGTTAAAGTTTTAAGAACATGCAAGTTACGGTTTGAAACAACAACATTGGGTACGGTTTTAAGGGTTATTGGACATTATATCAGATTTAAACCCATTTTGTTTTCACATATCGTGAACTTACTGTGTATGTCTGGTGAAACTTCAAAATAGTCTGAGAATTCTTCTAGTTAAAGCCTGTTTACTGCAAAGCATACTTAGAAATGCTTCACAAGATAGTGACCTTTTTTTTAAGCATTAATTACTTTATGATGTAGAGCAAGAGAACTCTTTTTATATCACCAATTTTGGTAAAACCATTTTTATTATATGTTACTTAAAAAACTTGGCTACCATTTCAGCTGTCAAAGATACTGTTCCGTGGCATCATTTACTTTATTGCTTTCCAATTGGCCGTTTGTTTCCAGCTATTGTAACAGTTAGGTAGGCTGTATTTGCTCGTGGCATACCATCCCTGTCCTTTTGAAATGTAAGCCTTGGAGTTTTTCTCTGGCACTTACTAGCTTTGTGCTCTGAGAGCAGTGCTTAGGCCTATCTGTAGTCTTTGCTTTGTTATCCTAAATGAAGCACAGTTAATTTCCTCTCTTTTTTGCAACTGTTGCAATTCAAGTTTAGCCTTCCTGAATGGGGTGACTTGAATTATGTATTACAGTTAGAGTACTTACCCTTGGCAGTTATGGTGGTGGTAATCTCTCCTGCAGTATCCTAAAATTGTATTTGAATTCCTCGTGGTAGCATTCCATTGCTGACCTACTGATTTCTTGCTGCTCACAAGACAACTCCTCTGCCAGATGTTTTGTGTATCCATGGTAACCATATATGCCAGTGCAGGACGACTGTGTGGCCTTCTCTCAAGGACAGTGAGTGGCTGGGTTTATACAGCAGCTTGCAGGATACTTCTCATGTTAAAAGACAGATTTTATGACTACTGTTTTGACTTAAACTTTTCATTGTGTAGAATTAATATTTCCCTCATGGACAAAATTATGCAAGCGTGTTCCTGTTACAATGCTTACGGCAGCTCCAGAACCTGTGTAACAAAACAGTTTAATTTTTTTTTCTGTATGAAGGTCATACAATATATGCATTTTAATGTGTAACGTTTATATGTAAGTGCATATTTATTTTGGTAAAACAGCTACAGTTCCAGAATCTTGCTCTTAGTCTGGCTTCTTTCATTATGGCCTATTCTGGCTGGGGAGTTACTCAAGTTTGAAAGGTTAGAAAGGTTAGAATAGACTTTAAGAACTAGAATGAGACTCCTAAGAAACTGGGCTTAATGAGTTGTGCACTGCATAGTGATGTTCATATGTTTCTGCTGGTCTGTTAGTATACAAATTGAATTCTTGTGGTCAGGTAGTACTCTAGCAATAATTATTTGGTATATGTGAACTATACTTTTTCTGCTCGCCTCTTCATTTGTTGTTAGATTTACTACTTTTATTAAATGATCCCGTATTTGACTTAAACCTCCTCTTCGCTATTCAGCTTTTCCCTCTCCTTCCTTCTTCTTCCCCTTCCCTTCGACAAGTTTCTTCATTGCCCAAACTTAGCTCCTCTGCAAGACACTCTAAGGCAACAAATTACAAACTAAAGCAAATTCTGCTTGATCTTGTCATGACCCACTGGTAGGGGCTGTGATGTTTGTTGTAAATCCTCATCAAGCTGAAAAAAGGCAGCAAGACCACGTGTTGGGGAGTTCTTGTGCTTTACTGTACAGTCACCTTAACTCTGGCAACCAGCCCACTACTTAGACTCAAAAGGTGTCGGCTAACAAGTGCTTAAGTTCTTAAAATACACCTCTCAACAATGGTGTCTCACAAGCCCTTAGTTTTTGCAGAACTCTTCAATAAGCTCTGAACATCCACAACATTCAAAGGTGCTTGCTCACAAACAGCAACACACTTCCGCAACTCCCCACTCCCACAGCAAACTTCAGTATGGAGTAGAATATGATAGCTGTGTTTTGCCCACGCAGAGCAAGGGAGGTGAGAAATAAAGATAGAAAAGAGAGAAAAATAACAAAGAATATCCTCAGTCCTTAGGTCCTGCATTGGTCCTGCTGCATGGAAGTCCCAGAGCGGGCATAGTTAGATAAACAGAATGAAAGAAAGAGGGGAAAAAAAGATCAAGGAGGCCTGATCTACTTTCTTTTGTAGTTGACCTGGTAAACAAGATTTTTTGCACTATTTTGTTTGCGCAGGCACAGCCAGCCTTTTAAGCCCTCCTCCAGGGACTGAGTTGAAGGTGGGGACTGAGCACAAGTCTCAAGGTGGAGCAGGAAATTGGCTCAGAACAGCGCTCCCCACATCTGCAGGACCCTCTCTTCCAATCACATTTTTGGTGTCGTAACAGAATGTTGGAGACAAAATGTGCTTATGCCTCATCCACAGAGCTGCTTCTGGATATAAGTCAGTTTTTCTTTCTTTGTGTGAAAGATAGCAAGTTACAAAATAGTCACTGCTGCCTTTAAACTGTAATCTTGAATTCACTGATTCATTAGTCTGCTGTTAAGATTTGAATTGCTCAAATAAGTGAGGTGTGTGTGGAAAGAAGACTGCTTGATTTCAAGATTGCAATGTTTTTTTCCCCTCTTTTTTTTGTTCTTAAGGAATTATTACAGTCTAGAATGATACCTTTTTACCATCTCTCTAGGAGGTTGTAGTAAATCCAGATCCTAGTGAAAGTCCATTTAAGAGACTGGTCTTTTCCTGTACCAAAAGCTGTATCTATTAAAGAATTTTTTACCTGAAAATAGATTTTGTTTGCCATTGCTTATGAAAGTGTGCGGCTGAGACAGAAGCTATTCTGACAGTGAGTTCCCACTGATTTACTAAAAACATGAAAAGTGGGTAATAGCTGAATATTTATATCCTGCCCTGAGTTATCGTATTTCTTGAAAATTTCTAACCATACGGTTCAAGTAAACTGCTTTTTTCAAAGCCTTTTAGAAGGGAAGTGACATGTCTTGAAAATTGTGTGGTAGTTTATTCTAAATATTTGGGGCAAAAAAGAGTTGTGAAAAAATACACTATGAACTTGGAACAGATTTCACATTTCAGGTGTCTTTATCCTTTTGTTTGAATGTATAAGCATCCCACAGAAGAAAAAAAAGGGAGGGAAAAATTATTTCCTCATTAATTCCTTGATGGCAGTAAGACCCCATGTCCCTCGTTAAGAGAGAAATGGTCTTTTGCAGGGAGAAGAAGCTGTTAAGCTTTTAATACTGAAGTTTTGAAATAATTAGACTTCAATATAAAAGCAGTGACGGGAAGATCGTTTACAGAAAATTGCAAATCCCGAAACAGTTCTTTCAGGATACTTGAGTGAAGACCTGAGCTTATTTAAGTAAAATAAAATACACTAGTTTCTTTTGGTAAGAGGAGAAGCTGGCTGTAAAGTTCTCTGGGATTAACACGGTGTTTGATGATTTATGTGTTCCCAAGCTTATTTTTAGACGCTGAAATGTACCAAAACACAAAGGAAAATAAAGAACCATGATTTGCCATCTCTTTCTTCATTCTTGCAGAAAAAAAAATTTGTATGTGAAGAGCTTATTGTGCTTCCCCTTTCACAAGTTTTGTTGAACAAAATGATGTATTTGCTTTTCATGTTTGGAGTTACAGAAAGATCTTGTAAGCATCCTTACAAAAGTAAGACAGTTTCTAACAACTGTCGTCTGATAAATGGAGTACAGGTACATAGTACCACATTTTATTCAACTTTATCGGAGGGAGTAAAAGTATTTAATTGTCCTTCAAGGTTTAACTTTAACTTGTTTGACAAGCAGCATTCATGAAAAAGTAGTCGTGTATGTCAAAAGTTGAAAGCTGTTTCTTTTCCCTAGAATAACTTTTTGTTTGTGTACATTTATTCACATACATTTAATACATACAAGCTATTTTTCATCCTTTTTATGGGGCCATCTTACAGCATTGAGAGGTTTTAAAGTTGTTAATGTACTGATTCAGGCAAAACTGTATAACTGAACTAAATTAGCCTTAATTAAGCCAATGTCTTCTGTTATAATCAGTAGAGATGAGGAGTTGTGTAGACTAAAATATTTTCCACTTAGGCAGAATCATAAAGTTTAATTAGACATTATGTAGAGAGTGATGTATTTTGTAACTAACAAACTTGTATAATACTACTGCAGGCAAACTAGTAGTTAAATTTGTGTAGTTTTGTAAAAGGTTAAAATGTTTAAATACTTCATAGTGGATTTACTTGTACCTATGAAAGCTGAGTACCAAAGGTTGATAGTTGCACTGATTTGCTTAGGCTCATGTTTACAGTGAAGTGTTTTGTTAGGCAATATCTGTCTTCAATACTTGATCATAAATTTCATGTGTACTTCCCATAAACTGTAACTAGAATTGTCTGCTGGTTACTCTTGCTTAGTAATTTTTTGAAGGATAAACAGTTTCTTTTTTAGAGAGTTCTTTCTCACTTCTTTGCAAAGAATGCCAGTGTTCAGCTGTGATGAATGCTCTGAAGCATAGAAAGCATGTAGTAAATTCTCCTTGTTTGCAGAAACTGTTGTTTGGTTTGGTCCTTCTTTACTTTTGGGCATCAACCTTTTGCATCCTTGCAATATCAAATCACTGACAGGGACTTTGGCAGAAACTGGAAACACCTGAGTGTTGGAGGGAGATGGGTTGAGGAAAAGGACTAAGTTTCTCATAATTGCACATTGGCTCATAGTTTTTATGCCCTGGATGTGACAGCAGGAAACAACACAGGTTAATGAACTCATAGCAGGATGGTGCAAGGAAAAAGACAAGCATTTTACCCAAACTTTCCAGACAATTGACATCCAGAAGTATCAGTTGTTGCTGCTAACTGTATTAACAGACCTTTGAAGTGCATGCTGCAGTTCTGTTAGTAAGATACCATGTAGTTATAATGCACAGTTCCTCTCTAAATTATCACTGATACATTGGAAGATCACAGAAACAGTTAGGTTGGAAAAGACCTCTGAGGTTGAGTTCAACCTGTGATTGAACGCTACTGTGTCAGCTCGACCTGGCACTAAGTGCCACATCCAGTCTTTGCTTAAATGCTTCCAGGGATGGTGACTCCACCACTTTGGAAAGCCCATTCAAATATTTAATCACCCTTTCAGTGAAGAAATTCTTCCTAATGTCCAACCTAAACCTCCCCATATGCAACTTAAGACTCTGTTACATATTAGGCATATCTTATAAAAAAAAAAAGATGCCCTAGGAAATTATGTCAAGAATCCTGTGGTAAAGTGGTTAATTTGCAAAGGGAGATATTCAAGAAGTTAGGGCTTTCGTTTAGGCTGCTTGTGTGCACCTGTGCTTAATCTTGTGTCACTTCATTCATTCTGTAAAACTGTGACACATGAGCATGTCGAACACAGAACTAAGATTTTATTGATGTATGCAAATTATGTTGGTAAAGGAAAGATTTAAACTACAGACTTACTCTGGGGCTTTTCTTTGTTTTGGATTTATGGTTTAGGATGGTGATACTCAATTTCTGCTAAGCTGTAACTGTTTAATGGAAGGGTTTGGTATTTTTTTCTTAAGATCCTAGGATAAAACTCTTTTTTTAGTAAAGATACATTTATTGTGTAATGGGTGTTCAGAGAGTCTTTTCAATCTCTTAAGTTGCATATCACTGCCACTTTTTGAGAACTGCAAGACTCACCCACGTGCTTTGGAGAGCCATGCTGTTTTTTAGCTATTGCATTGTGGGTCAGTGGTTTGGTGTGCGCATTGGACCCTGGTCCAGTGGAGCAATGCAAGATGTAACTGGCCCTATATGCACAAGTCACACCTGAGGGAGGCTTAGTTTTCGTCATTTCTTAATTGCCAGTCATTTTAAAAGAAACACTCAAACTTTCTGTGTGGCTTGGAAGCAGTAGGGCTAGTCTGGCTGGTAGTAGGTTAGTGTATTAGTTTTTAGCCTTTGTTTTAAATGTTGTTTTTGTTTTTAAATCAGGAGCCAATGAAGTCGAGAGCACCACAGCTACATTTGGAATACAGATTCTACAAGCAGCTAGGATCTGGAGGTAAAAAGGAGTGTTATGCATTTTACTGTGATATGATCCAGGATAAATTTTTGGCAGAAGTTTCTGGATTTAGGAGTATAAGTCTATTTAATAAAGTGTTCTTAGTTACTTAAAGCAGAAAAAAGCCCCATGAGTGAGCGGATTAATGTATTTTTTTTCTAATATTGTAGAACAAAAATGTGTTGCTCTTTAATTTAAACTGTTTATGAAATCGTGATTATTGAATAAATCCTAGCTACCACAGCATTTGTTTGTGTATGGATATACCTTAGACTAAGTAGTCTTAGACTATTGCCAGTGTGTTCTCCTGGAATAATTGTAGATCTCCAAACTGCTAATTACTAATCACGTATATTTATTTAAAGTGGCTGTGATATTCGAATAGCTTCAGACTCAGTTTAGCTTTGCTTCACTTTCATTGATACAGTACATTTTGATTCTTGCTAGTTTTAAGCCTCTTAAATACTTTTTTAAAAAGTTAAATGCAGTTTAATATTTGAATTTCTCATTTCACTCCCCTTGGTGCTTTTATACCCAGAAGTGCTCTTATGATGGTCGCCTGAATGATCCAATTGTCACCTTTTGCTTTTATAGGTGAGCAATACCTAAACCTTCTCACATATTTTGTGCCTTTCACAAAACTGTGTATAATCAGTTAGCAAGATATGAAACTTCTTGAACTAGGAAAGTGAGTACAGATATTCTCTAAATCAGTTATAACCTAGGAAAAAAAATCTTATATATCTTTTCCTTGAAAGTGTTCCTTCAATTCCTAGAGTAGGTCATGCAGTTACCTATTTTATTATTTTTTACTAATTTAAAAGTTTATAGTATAAATGGACTACTGACTGGGTTTTTTACATGCATGCTCACATGTTTTTTTGGCAAAGGCAGCCTGGATTTACAGTGATTTTAGTTATTCTTAAACCAGTATAAAATACTATTTAAGATTAAAAGTAATCTCTGAAAGTCAGGGAATACAAAATGAACATGCCCATACCACATTAATTTTGTTGCCTTGAATGTGTATGCATTATGCTAAGTTTTAATACTTTTTAAGTACTACTTTCACTTTTTTAATTAAAATTCAGGATCGTGTGTCCTTTGCTGCACTGACTCAGTAGTGTTTTTACTTAGGTAGCTTTCAAAATTTTGTGGTGCTATTTAAAGACTCACTCTGGTGAAACATACCTTTTAATATGTTCAATTAATATAGATATTTCTTTTTATGCTGTAAGATGAATGCTTTGCAACCAGGAATCTTTAGAGATAACTCTTTGCAAGACATAACATTGCCTACTCCTCTTCATAAATCAAAGATAAAATTGCAGATATCTAGTCAAAATGTTGAGTCTTAAAGGCTTGCTAATTGGAGAATGTCATCAGAATATGATGTTGGTTTTTTTTTTTTGTAAGTAGTTATAAATTGTCAGCATACACTAGACTAGCATTGCAAAGTAGCTGATAGGTGGAGAGCTGCGATCTTAAGTGCTTAACCAATAGATAATGGTAAGCCACAAGTTAGGGAGTGTACCCAGCCGTGAAAACCAAGGTGTAACTGTCTAAAATTGGAAAGCTATGTAGTGTGGGTAAGAATAAAGCTGTGATTTTTAGTTCAGACTTCAGAAATTAGGCAGTGTTTCTCAGAGGTAGGAACCCTAATGAGACTCTTTCTACGGGAAAAATATCTTAGAAAGTGTAACTTTGATTACCTTTTCGTTTACTGAATAAGACTGGGAAACTCTGTTTAAGAACATAAGCAAGTCAAAGTTGTTTTGCTTTACTTAAGGTATTTACTTCAGTCTTTGTACCCTTATTTGTTGGTTGCAACAACTTTATCACTTTCTCTGATGCCTTATCAAAGTATTATAAGGGAGAGTGGTCTCTGTGATTCTTTACATGAAGACAAGGAGACCTTTGGAGTGAAAACACAAAGATAAAGCTGGTGGCTTGCTAAGCTTAATATTTATGAAGGACCTTGTTTTCAACCTCCTGTGTTTTTGCAGTAACCTGTTTTTTATTCAAAAGTGAAAGCCTCCCCCAGCACATATAGAACCCTGAAATGAAAGCTCCTTTCTGAGACTTACTGAAGTACTCACTTGAGGCTCATTTTAATGGGGGTTTTTATAACGGCTCATTGTGAAGAAAGTAATATTCTTGTTCATATCTTCTTAGAAGTTAAAAAAATCCTACTGATTCCTTATCTTTCTGCAGCAGTCTTTTTTCAGTCTTTGCAGGAGTTGGGCCCTCAAGCCCAGGAAGTTATGCAGTGTAAGATTTTTCAAGAAAAAAGGTTGGAGTATTATGTAGTTCCTGTTCTCAGTAATCTGTGGCAGTCTACTGATTTTTTTTGTGACATGCTTGTTTACTGTCAAGCGTAGATTTATGAAATTTTGTGACATGAACAGTTGGAAAATGTAGTGTTGAAAGTTGGTGTGCCAAGGGATAAATTCAGGACGCAGCTAATCCTTTCTAAGAAGAACAGGAGATATTAAAAAATCTTGTGTTGGGTTTATCCTTGTGGACAGTGTTACTTTATGGGCAGTGGCTGTACTTTTGTCAGAGCGAGAGTAGATTAAACGAAGTGATGTTCAGTGTGCATGTTGCAGAATGGCCTATCATAGGAGGTATATAAATAATTGTTACTCCTTGAAGAAATTTCGAGTATAGTAATTGTGAGCAGATAGAGGGTTTCTCTGATACGTAATTACTCATCATACAGGCAGTTATTGTTATCTGAAGCCTTCTGGCTTTTAAGCTTCTAAAAAAAATTCTACATTTGTAAGCTTTCTTAATCACAATGAAGTAGTCTTGTCCTTAGCAGTTTTTGTTTATTCACATCAACCTTTTGTACTTTGGCTGATAGCTTTATAACTGCATCACCTGTGTATCTAACTTTTAATTGTACTGAGTTATGCTTCCCCTTCTTATATTTACATCTTTACATGTATATTTATAGCAAGTGACTACTAAACTATGGTTTAGCAACTGGTGAAAAGGGAGTAGTACTCCCTTTCTTTCCTACTCTTGTAAGCAGAGCCATTATTTTCTGTAGAAAAACCTTCATTTTCACAAATAATAACCATGAATTTCACAGTTTATGCTGCAAACTGACTTGTGCTTAGTGTGAAATGACCTGAAGCTCAAGTGATAAAACTCCTATAGCCCCTGTGAAATCCCACCTTACTTGGAGTTGACATGGGAAGGAGGGAGAGGCATTAACGTAATGTAAATAACATTACTGAAGTGTTGTGGTGCTGAAGTCATATTGCTGATACAGTGTCTCATTCCATGTTCAGGGTTTTATAGTTCATGGGTGATCACTTAAAGTGCTGTGTTTCCAGAGGTTGTATGGCCTGCTCTATATACTGCTTTGGTTCAAGTCAAAATGCACATATGGCACTACCCTGGGTTTTATAATCACTTCCCTTGAGACGATTCAAACCAAATTCTGTAGACTGAGTAGGGAATACTTGTTTTTGTGACAGTTTGTTGTGTCCTTGACAGAGTACCAATATGAATGTGCCATTGTACAGGTTTAAGGGTAAACCAGGAAGAGAAATGAAACCAACTCCAAAAGAGATTGCAAGTCAGAATAATTCAATAAAATATCACAAGTACAATGTTGCAGAGGAAAAATCCGTTTGACCCACAAAGAAACAGATGTACAACCCAGCACCCTGGCGCACAAACAAAATGGAGCTTGCCAACCCCTTTGCTAAGCACCATGTGGCCCCCCCTTAGTACAAAGTAAAAGGAAAGAGAAAACCTGTCACTGAGGATGATGTCTGCAGTCTGGTCAAGAGTGGTAGTTGCAGTCCTGTTGAGGTCTTGGTCCTCCTCTGGATCCCACAAGTGGTTCCTGAAGTCCCAAACCTCCAAGATTGTATATGCTTGGGCTCCGATTGGAGAGCCCACTACCTCCCCCAGGATCAGGAGTTTCACAATGGGTGATTTACTACACTGTGAGTCATGGGATACTCCTTGATGGCCCATTAGCAGACATGGCCCCTCAGGCTGGGTGTGAAGGTGCTAATGACTCCTTGGATGCGGGGTTATCACACCTGAGTCATTGGTGTGAAGACAGGAAAACTTCCTTATCTCACAGAGTTCCTAAACACCCAGCTTGTAACCTGAGGGATCAGGTGTGACCTGGGCAGCTGCAAATGATCAATTGTTAGCAGTCCATGATAAAATGAAATAGAGGGTGTAGAATACAAAGCCCTGGCCAAGCCCACACAGTGACAAACTGGTCCCGGCCACTATAACCAGGACTGCCATGTTAGAAAATTTACTCCAAGTCTGCCTACTTTAAGGTATTTTGCTTGTGTCCAATGAGTTGCCACGTAGGTACATTAAAAATACAGATAAAAGGCAGTGGTGAATAGGAAGCTGAATACAGAACAACTTGTTCTGCAAGAGCAGTCTAGTGTATTTTACTGGTGTTTTTGGATCTGATTTGACAGACAGTCTAAGCATAAAGATATAATGCAGATCACATCAATGTGTTTCTTGACTTAGAGAAAGCTCTAAAAGGAAATTAATATTGCAAGAAACTGAAAAGCACTGAAAAGCCGCTTACTAGCTTAATAGCTTTACAAATTTAGATTGCATTTTATAGAGATATTTTGCCAAGATATGGCTCAAAATTGAGTTAGTGGCTATTAAGGTTAAGTACAAGTACTATTGGCATTGACCTGTAGGTTACATACTTCTTTTGCAGTCAGTCTGTGCTGCTTGTTTGGTTTGTTTTTTCTTTTTTTCCTGAATGAGTAAACAAGTGCAATAATTGAAGCTACAATGTAGTATTTGTGTTATAGTAAGTAACTGGAATTTTTTCTCTAAGATATGGATCTGTGCTAGTCATTATGTATGTTGCTTTAGATAATTGGAGTGAACAGCATGTAGCCTCAAGCTTAAATCAGGCTTGATGATGATCTTCAAGAAGATAGCATCCAATGTTTGCAAAGTAGAAATAACTTCCTGTTATTTTCTTGCTTTTGAAGATATTTGACAGTTACAGTTTAATCTATTAATAATGTTTTCTTTATTCTAATGCTTTTATCCTTTAATCATTATAGAAGAAGTTAGGTCTATCCACTTAAAATACTTTCTGGGTATCATGTACATAAACATAGTGGACTGAAGTATTTAAATGAAAATGAGACAATATAATCTATACATCCACATAACTGGGCACAGAAAACTGCAATAAGCAAAAAATGAGTGAACAAACAAGTACACTACTGTCACCATTTCTGAATTTGTACTTATCTGCCAGGATTTCTCCTGTGTGTACTGTGATACGACCGGCTGACCAAGTGAGGGTACCAGTGTCAATCCATACAGTTAAGATTAGCTAAAGTTACTTTCTTAGTTTTAGATAAAAAGTAAGTACATAATTCTCTCTCCCCCTGCACCCCCCAGCACTTCAGTGGATAGTCATGTGCTTTTGGGGTGCTTGGACTCTGTTTTGGAGACTAGTGGTGTATGGCAGCAATATTTTAGGTGGCTAATAAAACTTAACTTTTCTAGAAAAAGAAACTGGAATCAAGGTGATATTCAAGTAGTTAATTTCCACATCAAGACTGTCTTGATTTTTTTTTTTTGTCAGGAGTAAAAAGGGGTTGAAAGTCATACTGGTTTAAAATGGATTTACAATTTTATGACAGAGCAGTCACATAAAGTATTGTAGATGGCTTTAGTAAATTAAGTCCCTTCAAATGAAAGTGTTTTACTTTTGAGCAAGTATAAATATGTAGGGATGAGTAAACATAACACATATCTGAAAATAAGGATGCTATATTCAGATTTTTGAACCTAGAAATGGAGTCAATGTCTAAGTGTTAAAGTACTTTAGTGGGAGTATATATGGGAATATATTTTTTGGCCACAAGTAAGTTTCTTCTTTGGTGAAAGAGTGGTTAAATTTTAGTGACATTTGTGTGATGAGCATTGAGTTCTATGCATAATTGGGAAGGGTTACTTCATTTTAGAAAGAAAATTTAAGAACGGGACAAAAGATCTGTCAAGGTAATAGAAAGGATTGAATAGTAAGCAAACTAATTATTGAACAAGAAACCTAAGAACAATGACTTTAATTTCACAGCAAGAAGACTGGAATGTGACTTAAGTGTTTTGAGTATTTCCTTCTTATATTCCTTCGTGGTTGAAGCCAGACTAATTAAAAATGCAAATAAAATGCATCCTCCTAATTGGTAATATGTATTGGAATATCCTGTCAACAAAATACGGAATTCTTAATTTTCTAAAAATCAGAATTTCTTTGTTTTTCTTACTTAACCAATATCTCTTAAAGATTTATATAGAAGAGATTATTTATCTCTGGGGGAGGGGGAAGCCTCAGTTACTTTTTATGTTATGTTATGGCATGTTACTTTCTGACTTCTCCTCTGAAGATGTAGAGACATGAAGAAATAATGCAAGTAGCAGAATGATATAAATTTACTGTTTTTAAGCAAAAAGAGTAAGTCTGATTTGATTAAGAACTAAAGTCCCTAACTTCTAGTACTTTGAATAGTTAATATGAACTTTTTTTTATCAGCTTGGGTAATTTTAGACAGAATGCTCCATATGTGCCTTGCAAAAGTTATAACATGTTAAACACAGTTTTGAGGTTCTGGAGCCTTCATGTATTCAGAAAGTCAAGTCTCTTAGGAATCTATCTGTTAATTAGGGGTGATTTTTCTTAGAATTAAAAACACTGTCTTGTACAACGTTCTGATACAATATGCATTACAGTCTATTCTCCTTCATTAGTAGCAATAAGCTACTCCTGTGAAGTGTGTCTGAAATCGGTATGATTATGTATATTAAGTATGTTAGTATAGAGATGGGTATGATGATACTTACTTAAAAGCAAATTAAAAGTTTGATCTTCAAAGAATTGAACAGTTAAACTTGGTTTTTAGGGGTTCTCCATTATTCTCACTTGTAGGAAAGAGGTTAGTGAAAATGCTCCTATAAGCACTGCATTCGATTGTAGTTTTGCTGAACCAGTAATTTTATTTTTTTTTCCCCCAAAGCTGTAGTGGATACAATTATAAATCTGTGCCCTCAGTGTAAGTGGCACGGCAGTAAGGTTTGAAAAACCAAAGACTCTATGTACCTCAGAAACACTCAAGACATAGGGCTGTTTTAATTTTTAAACTTATGTTGGGCCTAGAGAGAACAAAGGTGAAATCCAGTGTTCCATTAAGGTATTCCAAAAATAGGTTTAGTACTTCTGTATAGTACAGTATTGTAACAATGGACACTGTAGAAAAAGCTCACGTGAAAGAAGGAATGCATTTTTAGAGTATTGAATATTTTGAACAAGTGAGACATGGAGAATATGTACTGAAGAGCAAAAAAAAAACTGGAATAAGTATCTTCCTTAAGTAAACAAAATTTATTCTACTTAATGAGTAAGATGCCCTGTGCATATGAAAAAGTGCAAGGTGAGTAGAAGCAATGGTAACAAGTTCTTTTTAAGTCAATAGTCACACAATATATATGTACAAAAAGGTGTAAATAAAATTGGATCATAAGGCTTTAACTATTGATATTTTCAAACTTCTGGATTGCTTGTCTTCCTCAGGCAGGTATTCATTTAGACTTGTAAAGTCCAGACTTAATGTATCATTAAACTTTCTGGTTCAGTAATGTCTTTGGGATTTTTAAGTGATTTCTGTAGATAATAAGGTGGTTTTATTCCTAAATTAAGATTTGCCATAGCCCTATTTTAAAAAGTTTAATTTAAATGTATTTTGTGGGGTTTTGTTGGGATTTTGTTGCCTTTTTTTTTTTTTTTGAAAAGTGTCTTTAAGCCTCTCTTCATACCTTTTTAAAATCTGTTTCAATTTACTGTTACAAAACCTAACAGAGTTTTTAGTTTTATTTTTTATAAAATCTTTGTCTTTCAGAAGTCAAATATACAGTAGTACCATTTTAATTAAATATTTTGTTGCTATCTTCATTATTCCTGTTGTATCTTTAACTTGTAGTTTTTATGAGGTTTTATTTTTGCTTTTATGTGAAAAATATGTTTTTAACTCCATATTCACAAGAAATTCGGTAAGAATTCTGTTGGTATGTTCATTAACCTTATTTAACCCCTTGTAATTACTTTGTGTTTTCATTTTACAGATGGAATACCTCAGGTTTATTATTTTGGTCCATGTGGCAAATATAATGCTATGGTGCTAGAACTACTTGGACCTAGTCTGGAAGATTTATTTGACTTGTGTGGTAGGACATTTTCTCTTAAAACCGTTCTTATGATAGCCATACAGTTGGTAAGTAGAATAGATGTTCATCTGAGTGTTCACTAGAATAACTAAATCAAGTCTTCAATGGATTAAATGCTTATTTCATTTAAGAGATTTGCACTTCTCGTGTTTTAAATTGGTGTCAGTGGTCTTTAGACAGTGTGTGATACAGTTTTAGCAGGAAAAGTATCTTATATTGCTTTTATTTACTTTGTTCAGTTTTTCAAGAGTCATTACATGAATGTACCTACCTTATGTCTTCTGAGTTCTCACAGTCACAACCTGAAATCACAAATTTTAGTCTGATGGACTGTTTTAAAAACAAAACTTTAATTAAATAAAAATAATTTTAGCCCACAAAAACAGTTGGGTTATGGGACTCCTAAATAGCATAAATATTTTTCCTGGGCGTTCTTGTAAGCAAGAAAGCAAACAAGCAAATGAAAGAGTCTCCAATCTCCCAGAAATCACAGCACAAATTTATTTGATGAAGAATTATTGTCTTTTTCGAATATTTCCTTACTTGTTTCTGACCTAGGAGTGGGTAAAAGTGGAAAGAAAGACAATTAAGGCTATGTGTGTTTACCTTGATGATACAATGAGTTTTAAATAAGTCCTTATGAAATATTAATGATACCAAAACTTTGCTTCCCTAAATATTACTCAGGAAGGGTAAAAATAGCTGTTTGAAACGTAATTGTATAACAGGCCTCTGGCTACAGACATACTGAGCTTACTTACAGCCAAGTTCTTTTTTTTAAAATGCTCAAGTCGTCACAGACCCAAAGATACGTTTTATTTAATACTCCCTTTCTGAATGCAGCAGTTTTGATAGAAAGTGATCCAACTAGAAGGTAACTATATGTATAGTGATGAACTTTCAGTGCTTCTCTCATTTATACCTTTAATATGTAATAGATCTACATGAAACTTTGCTGCTCACTGCTTGATGACATTCTTTCTGTTTTTATTTTTAATGTACACTTGTGCCAGCTGGTTTTAAAGATGAAAACTTCTGTTAAACACGTGTTTCATGACTAATGTCCACCAACTGGTGTATCTGCTTAGGGGAAGTGTACAATTTTCATTCATCTTAGCTGGAAGATAGTTTGTTAAGAACAATGTCCCTTTGGTTTTAAGATGGGTGTGATTTCTTCTAAATATAAAGTCAGTGTAAGATACTTAGCTTCTAACGTGTTTTGATATGGCAACTTGAATCCTAAACTAAGCTTGCTGTTTTTTTTAATTTTTATTTTATTAAAGATTTCCCGTATGGAGTATGTCCATTCAAAGAACTTGATATACAGAGATGTAAAACCTGAGAACTTCTTAATAGGACGACCTGGAAACAAAATCCAGCAAATTATTCACATTATAGATTTTGGGTTAGCAAAGGAGTATGTAGATCCAGAAACAAAGAAGCACATACCATATCGAGAACACAAGAGCCTTACAGGAACAGCTAGATACATGAGTATAAACACGCACTTAGGAAAAGGTACGTATGCTTTTTAAGTGCAGAAACAAGAATTCATCAACAGCTGTGATTTGTCATAAACTGTCATGTTTTCTAGTTGTAATTTTTCTCAGTTTGTAGTCATAAAGATCTACAAGTTTTGTGTACTGTGCAAAATACAGTTTGTCCATATGGAAGTACTATTTATGGAAATAATATTTTCTGAGTCACTACTCATCATGGTCATGTCTTGGGAGTTATCTTTTTTAGATATCCATAAAAGAAAGATGAGGTGTATCTTTTTGTATTATAACATCTCTTCACATTAGAAGTATACCATGGCAGACTGGAGTGTCCAGGAAGTAGTTACGCTTATTAAAGACAGTAAAGTGAATAAGTTGCAACAACATAGGTTTTCAATTCTATCTTGCTAGTTTTATGATCTCTTTAAAATGCACGATAAAATAGCTTATATATGTTGCTGATTTCTTGATTATTATTTTTAATGCTTACACTGTTAATAAGGCTTTGTCAGAGTAGTTAAAGGTTACGTTAACAAGCTAGTGAAAGGATAGATTGTATATAAAGATGAAAGTTGTTATTATTTAATGAATAAATCTATGTGGAAAAAAGTATGACCACTCAGATCTTTGTTTATTTCAGTTTTCTAGAAGTTTTCTAGTGAAAACAGATTTGACCCCTTTGAATTTGTGTAAGCCAGTTGCTTATCACTGCATGTTAATCCCTAATTAGGTTACTCTTCGAATTGGTCATAAAATGTTTCACAATACTTACAATTCAACTGTAAGTGTAACTGTTAATATGGCAAATGAGAAACCATTCACACCTTTCAGACAGCAAAAAGGTGCTTTATCAATAAAGCAGAATCAGTTAGAATCAGGTTTGAATCAGTTAGGTTGGAAAATACCCTTAAGGTCATTCAAGTCCAGCCATTAACCCAGCATTGCCAGGTCCATCACTAAGCCACATCCCTAAACACCCCATCTACAGATCTTTTAAAATACCTCTCAGGATGGT
>VWZF01001776.1:350331-376412 GCA_013396755.1 Sclerurus mexicanus | reverse complement strand
CTGTTCCAGTGCTTGAGAACCCTATTGGTGAAGAAAATTTTCCTAATCTAAACTTTCCTGTGGTGCAACATGAGGTTGTTTCCTCTTGTCCTGTCTCTTGTTAGTTGGGAGAAGAGGCTGCCTTCCACCTGGCTACAACCTCCTTTCAGATAGTTGTAGAGAGCAATAAGGTCACCCCCGAGCCTCCTTTTCTCCAGGTTAAACAACCTCAGCTTCCTCAGCCACTCCTCACAGAACTTGTGCTCTAGACCCTTCACCAGCTTCATTGCTCTTGTGTGGATATGCTCCAGCACCTCAAATACAGGGTTTGAGCTTTCTAGACCTGGCTTTTGGAACTCAATTTCCTCAAATAAAGGAAGCATTCACTATATTTTTTCGGGCATGAATGTTGATGTCAGCTTAAGGTGACTTGAGTTCCTTCTTAAACAAGAAGATCCCCCTATATAGTTTAAGAAAATAAACCAAAACAAAATTGGTAATTACTTGAAAAACACAACTGAATTTTGATTACTAGGTTCCTGTGTCAATATCATAGATGTAAATGACACTTTCTCCTTCAAGGGTGACTTTTCCACTCTGAGTCTTAATCTCTGGTTGGTTGTGTTTATAGTTGTTTAATCATAGAATGGTTTGAGTTGGAAAGGACCTTAAAGATCATTTAGTTCCAACTACCCTGCTGCAGGCAGAAACACCTTGCACTAGACCAGGTTGCTTAAAGCCCCATCTGATCTGACCATGATCACTTCCGGGGATCCAGCTTCTCTGGGCAAACTGTTCTAGTTACTTGCTGCCTACACAGTAAAAGAATTTCTTACTAATATCTAATTTAAACCTACTGTCTTTCAGTATGAAGCTGCTTCCCCTTGTCCCTATAAAAAGTCCCTCTTTACCATTCATGCAGGCCCCCTTTAGGTTCTGGAAGATGCTGTAATGTCTCCCTGGAGCCTTCTCTTCTCCAGACTGAACAGCCCCGACTCTCAGCCTGTCTTCATAGGAGAGACGTTCCCTGTTCATCTTCATGGCTCCTCTCTGGAGTCTCTTTATTAGGTTCATGTCCTTCTTCTGTTGGGGGCCCCAGAGCTGGATGCAGCATTCTGGGTGTTGTCTCACCAGAGCAGAGTAGACGGGCAGAATCCCCTCCCTTGACCTCTTGCCCACGCTGCTTTTGATGTGGCCCAGGATATGTTTGCTTTCTGGGCTGTAAGTGTACATTGCTGGGTCATGTCCAGTTTGTCATCCACCTGCACCCCCAAATCCTCAGGGCTGCTTTCCATTCTCTGCCCAGCCTGTACTTGTGCTTGAGGGTTGCCCTGACTCAGATGCAGGTCCTTGCACTTCTCCTTGGTGAACTTCATGAAGTTTGCACAGGTCCATCTCCCAGGTCTGTCCAGGTCCCTCTGAATGACATCCATTCCATTCGGCATGATCACTGCACCACACAGCTTGCTCTCATTGGCAGACTTGCTGAGGGTGCACTCAACCCCACTGTCCATGTCACCAGCAGAGGTGTTACCCAGCATCAGTCCCAATACGAACCCCTGACGAATGATGCTCGTCACTGGTCTCCACTTGAACATTGAGTTGTTGCCCACAGCTTAGAGTGTAACCACCCAGTCCACCTGTCCACTTGTTCCATCTGTCACATCAATGTCTCTCCAGTTCAGAGACAAGGCTGTGCTACATTAGTATCAAAGGCTTTGCACAAGTCCAGTTAGATGATGTCAGTTGCTCTTTCATCATACACCAACACTAACCATGTTGAAAGCCACCAAATNCGTCACTGGTCTCCACTTGAACATTGAGTTGTTGCCCACAGCTTAGAGTGTAACCACCCAGTCCACCTGTCCACTTGTTCCATCTGTCACATCAGTGTCTCTCCAGTTCAGAGACAAGGCTGTGCTACATTAGTATCAAAGGCTTTGCACAAGTCCAGTTAGATGATGTCAGTTGCTCTTTCATCATACACCAACACTAACCATGTTGAAAGCCACCAAATTTGGCAGGCATGATTTACCCTTGGTGAAACTGTCATCAGTCATCTCCTTGTTTTCCATGTCTCTAAGTATAGTTTCCAGGAGGAAGCTGTGATCTTGCCGGGCACTGAGGTGAGACTAACTGGGTTGTGGTCCCCGTGTCTTCCTTTTCTTGCCTTTTTAATAATGGGGGTGATGTTTCTTCTTTTTCAGTCTCTGGGAATTTCACTGGACTGTAACAGCTTCTCGAACATAATGGATGTAATGGATAGTAGTAGCTTAGCCTGAGGTCCCTCAGGACTCATGGATGCATCTCAACAGGTCCCATGGACTTGTGCACCTTCAGATTCCTGAGATGGGCTTCAATTTGATCTATAGTGGATGGTTCTCCATTCTCCCTGACTTTGCCTTCTGTGACTTGGGTAGTATGACTGGAACACTTGCCAGTAAAGACTAAGACAGAAAAGTAATTTTTTGCCTCAGTTTTTTCCATATCCCAGGTAACCAGCTCTCCCATTTTCTTCTGGAGAGGTCCCATATTTTTCCTAGTCTTCCTTTTGTTACCAGCATACCTGTAGAAGGTTTTCTTGACATCCTGGCCATGTTTAGTCCTATTAATCAATGCTTTAGCTTTTCGAAGCTGATCTCTGCCTGCTCGGACTATGTCTATGTGTACCTCACAGACCACTTGTCATTGCCTCTACCATATGCTTCCTTTTTTTATTCTTTGGATTTGTCCAGGAGCTCCCTGTTCTTCCATGTGGGCCCCTGGCAGCTTTTGTTTGACTTTTTCCTTTGTTGGAAGACATTGCTCCTGAGCTTTGAGGAATTCATGCTGGAATATTGACCAATTTTCTCTGTGCCCTCTTCCCTCCAGAGCTTTTTCTCATTGTACTCTACCAAGCAGATCCCTAAAGGGGCCAAGTCATGTCTCTTAAATCCAGGGTAGTGAGCTTGCTTTGGTCCCTCCTCAGTGCCCTAAGGATCTCAAATTCCAACATTTTGTGATCACTGCAGCCAAGGCTGTTCTTGAGCTTCACCTTCCCCACCAGCCTCTCTGTTGGTGAGAACAAAGTCCAACATAGTACTCTCCTTTTTAGCTACTCTGTCACTTGGAGAAGGAAGTTAATCATCAAGGCATTCCAGAAGCTTACTGGTTGCTGATGCTCTGCTGTGTTGTACACCCAAGAGATCCTGGAATGGTTGAAGTCTCCCGTGAGGACCAGGGCTTGTGAACGTGAGGTGGTTCCTGTCTGTCTGTAGAGGACTCATCTGCTTGGTTGGGTGGCCTGTAGCAGAGTCACACTCTAATGCCACCTGTCCCTGCCCTCCCTTTACTCCTGACGCAAAAGCTCTCAGACAGCTCCTCATCCATTCCCAGGCAGAGCTCCATGCACTCCAGCTTGGTTATTGCCATAGAAGGGTGACACTACCTCCTTATCTCCCTTGCCTCTTTTTCTTTATGTTCTGGGATATCTCTCTGAAAACAATATTTCTTTTAATTCATGCAGTGAGACATACTCAGACAGAACACTGAAGCTCTTCAGGCTCTGGGTTTGCCGATACAGAGTGGCATACAGGATACATTCTGCCCTGAAAATAGTGGTAATAAGATAATTTTCTAGGGCAGTACTTTTAGTCTGTAGATATTTTCTCGGCCACTTGAGTGGTCTGATAGCTGATCCTTGTAAAAAAATGTGTTTTCAATAAAGAAAGAGGCTGTCAGGTTCATGTTCTCTTTTAAGTTACTTTCAAGTATGCCTCTCTTGAACTGTAAATTGTTCTATGTTAGAATGTATGAGTAAGGATGTATGTTGCCCATGAATCAAAAGTACATTTTAGGGTCCATGGTGTTTAAAACTCTCAAAACAAATGCATAGTAACCGGAAAGACTTTAAATGTTTAATCAAAACTTAGACAAAATTGCCAAAGCCCACTCTTTTGTGGTGTATATGGGTGATGTATAGTTACTGAACATCATGTAGCCAATAGTCACTTGTTTAAGAACAAGACATTTCATCAAGGATTTGTGGTAGTTTTATGCCAAGCTGTGAGTTTATATCTGGAATGGAAGTTATTTTGTCTATGTGAAAAATATTGTGGCTGTATTCAGATAGCTATTTGAAGGAAATATTCTGCAGCCCTTATCAGCATGTAACTGGTTCCCTACCTTCTGTAAGATTATTTCTCTTAGGGATAAAATTATTCTGTGCTTCTTTTCGACTGTCTTTCATTTTCAGGAAGGGAAAGTGAGGTGCCAAAGAACACAGATTCTGACTGGGAGCTTAAGATGAAAATCTGTTCTGTAAAAGTCCTGCAATTTTCTGTATTTGCTGGAAATGTAAATTGGTAGTTGTTTTGGGATTTCTCTAGATTCAGGTAAACAATGTGCTGAAGTGTTGTTATTTGGCTACAGGAAATCTAGTCACATATAGTTATGTGGCTATCTGTAGTGGTCTCTGGTGAACAACCCATATCCTTGATTGTATCAGTCATTTTTGGTAGTGCTTAATTATTGAAGAGGCAGAGGTTAGTTATCTTACAGTGAATGCTTTTGGGAATGAAGCAGCTCTGCTCTTAATAAAAATAGAAGGGCCAAATGAAGCCAATTTCTTTAAACAGTACTTATCTTCAAACACAAGGAAGAGAACCCCATCCTTACCTCTATGTACATGTAGTCTGTGATAAGAACTGACATATGTTCTGAATTTAAAATCAGTTTTGTAGGGCATGTGGTCAGCAAATGGGATGTTGTAAGGTTGGCAGAGAAATTCAGGTAGGACCAAATTGTCTGGAGGGCAAAAAGTGTCAGCAGTGGGCTGTAAAAAGTGGAGGAGTGAACACAATAAGAGTGTTGCCAAGGGAATTGTAAATGAAGAAAAGATTACTGTAAAAAAGCCTTGTACAGCTGGCAGGTGTGTGATGAAGGAAGAGGCAAGATGTAGAATTATCATACTTTTTTTTTGTATTTTCTTACTTCTCTGCTAGTACGTGTTTTTATTTATATGAAGATTAATAATTGTTCTTCAGATACAGTATATTTATGGCAATATTATGTGTTGATCAGATCAGAGCCAGGTTGACTTTGTTAACGTTGCTGTATGCAAAAAATGAAACAAACTCTTTTTTCATTTACTTTACTGTTCCATTTTTCTTGTTGTCAAAGCATAGCATTTTTGTCTTGTGAAATACTGAGTGGAAACAATTTTAAAATTTTGTTTTCTACTTCTCATCAGGGAAGAAACCAAATTTAGAATTAAATACTGCCTGTTACTTCAATACGTAACACAATTTGTGTGTAACGTTTGTGTCAACAGCAGAACAGAATGAAATCATGTGGAAATATAAAAATCTGTTTTCTACCAGTAATTTGAAGACTCACTATTCTCTATTACATTCACTTTTCCAACAAATGATGTATTTAATCTAAAAACCATATGAAATGTGCTTTGAAAACTTTGAATGCACTGTGTTTTTTGTTACTTTTGTTTTTCTTTAACCTTTTTGGAACTTTTTGAAGGACTGCTCCTGCTCTACTGCAGATGAGAAACTGTAGTCTTGCCAGACATTGTGTATTGTAAAAGCTTATATATCACCTAGACTTGAGAACAGGCTCTATGTACATGCCTCTGCATGCTGCTTTCTGTTCAAATAACAGCACTTCTGAGCCTTCTTCAGTCCACTTTTGACTCACTCAGAAATTCCATAATGGGTCCCTGAGGAAAATACTGTCTTATCCGTGGTTTTATAGAAGAAAAATGTATTCAATAAAGATTTTTTTAAAATTGTTTCAAGTTCACAAGTAGTGGAGTAAAAAATATAGTAACTAAAATATGGTTTTAAAGGTCAAACGAAAATAATTTTAAGTAAATAATGTTTTAAAATAAGAACAATTTTTTACAGCAAGATAATTTGCTTAAAGTACTGTTAAGATGAATATAGCTCTAATCTGCATCTGCTTTTTTTTTTATTTTAGCTGTGTTTATAATGCAGTCCATAGTACACCAGAACACTCCAACATGCTCAGTTTAGTTTCAAGTACTCTACACCTACCAATTATTTTTACATAATTTGGAAACTAACCTTTTCAATATAATGTAAAATTACACAGACCGAATTTTCTAATAATATTTGCATTTTGTTACAGAGCAAAGTAGAAGAGATGATTTAGAAGCTTTGGGTCATATGTTTATGTATTTTCTCAGAGGAAGTCTTCCATGGCAAGGTTTAAAGGTAGGGTTTTGGTATCTTCTTCTGTGCTATTTTCAGATCATCAGATTTTATTGACATTTTTTTCATTTTGAATGCTTGTCTGCAAGTTGTGTATCTTCAGATTCTTGTTTTATTCTTGTATCATAGGCTGATACATTAAAAGAACGTTACCAGAAAATTGGAGACACAAAACGAGCAACCCCTATAGAAGTATTGTGTGAAAACTTCCCAGGTAATTTCTACTGCTTATAAAAATGTTGCATTGATTTATGAAACAAAACTGGGATTTGTAATTGCTTTATGTCTGGCTTTAAAAGTAAATAAAAATTTCCAAATACATATATTGTATACTATGGTAATAGATCACAGAATGGGTCAAGTTGGCAGGGACCATAGTGGGTCATCTGATCCAGCCTCCCTGCTCAGGCAGGGTCATCCTGGAGCACATTGCACAGATTTGCATCCAGACAGTTTTTTAATATCTCCAGTGAGGGAGACTCCACAATGTCTCTGGGCATCTGTTCCAGTGCTTGGTCACCCACACAGCAAAGAAGTTCTTCCTCATACTCAGATGAGACTTTCTATCGATCCATTTCTGCCATTTGCCTCTTGACCTGTTACTTGGCACCACTGAGAAGTGCCTGGCTCTATGCTCTTGACAACCCCCCTTTAGATATTTATACAGATTAATGAAATCCCCTTGCAGTTGCTTCTTATCAAGACTCAACAGGACCAACTCCCTCAGCCTTTCCTTTTAAGAGGGCCAGTGCTCCCAGCTTTGTGTCATCAGTGAACTTGCTGAGGAGGCATCTGCTCCTTCATCCAGGTCATTGATGAGTAAGTTAGACACCAAGCCCAGAAGCATTATCCTTTTGAAGCAGCAGTAAGCTCATACTGTTCTTCTTAAAATACAGATTCTTCTAAAGGAAATACTCAAAAAAATATTATTATATGTATGCTTACAGTTATCAACTAGTCTGCACTTCACACAAAATTTTGCAAGCCTTTTCAGCTCAAACCTTGGTATCCTACCCATATTAAAAACAAGCTGCACTGAAAACAGCTTGAACTAACATTTAAAATAACTTGCAAGTTTCAGGTGTCACTTCTAGTTCTTCATAAATGCAAGGAGAATCAATGAGAGATTGAAAAATTGGAGAGAAGCAAATATGACATTTTTTAAAAGTTGGACTAAAGTGTTCGCAACAGGGGATATACATGACATGGACATGATTTTGCCAAAATGTAAATAAACACTTTGAAAGGTAATCACAGTATGATTGATAGGCAAAATGGATTTGCTGAGAATAGCTCATGACAAACTGATTTAATTTACTCTTATGAAAGGAAATCCTGTCCACATCAGGTCTTGTGGACAGGAGGCAGATGCTTTATGTCATACACCCCTTTCTTTACCTTTTCTTAGTCTTGTCTCTAAAATTAATTGGAAGGGAGGGAAAAAGTAGGGGCATTTCTTTCCATGGTTTTTTGGCATACTGAGCATTCGAATTGGAAGGCTGAATGGAAGATCTCTATAGGTAATGCAAAGCGAAAATTAGTGGGGGGTCACTTGTTAGGATATATTTAGAAAATGACAGTACGTCTCAAAGAGTATTATTGCTATTAAGTAACTTTTCTTTCTGGTAATCTACAGCTTCATGGTGAACAACTGTTCAGGTTTTATGATGAAAGGTAGAAGTTGCTTTAAAATGATAATAAGAATTATGTCAATTTCTTATTTATATAGAGGAAATGGCTACATACCTACGTTATGTAAGAAGGTTAGATTTTTTTGAAAAGCCAGACTATGACTACTTAAGAAAGCTCTTCACAGACTTGCTTGATCGGAAAGGCTATGTGTTTGATTATGAATATGACTGGACTGGCAAACAGTTGGTGAGTACAGTTAAGCTATTAGTAATATAATGGAGGTGATTGGTTTTGAGCTAGTGGTTCAGAATTGAGTTTCAGGAGACATATGCATTTCAAGGCTGCCATTATAGTGTGAACAGCTGCTATTACAAACCTATTTTCAAATGCAAGTTCTAACATTATCTTTTGGCTTGAGTGTTTCATATTCAGTCTCTTTCCAAATGTAGTCTCAGTAACAAAGTATATCTCTGCTCAATCCAAAATATGATTGCATTAAAAATTACTTTAACCCTTTTGTCAGGTTTCATCAGAATGTCCTAACTGCTAACTGAAGAAACTATCAGCCTAAAGGCTTTCAGAAAATCCATATATGTTAATACTTTGAATTGCTACTTCATTAAGTTGTGTAATTGGTTTATTTTTTTTCTCGGTATAACTAAATATCCAGTGAAGTTTCTGCTTTAATTTGATAATTTTGTGTTATTGGAAACTGTTGGATTCAAAGATTATTTTCTGTTACAAACCATTAACTTTTGGTGAGATTTAGAAGTTTATTCTTTTACAAGTTGCCTAAATAGTATTTATATTTGTAGCCTACTCCAGTGGGTTCAATACATTCAGACCCTGCAATGTCTTCAAGCAGAGAAGCATATCAGCACAGAGACAGAATGCAACAATCCAAAAATCAGGTAAACTGCTCATGTGAGATTATCAGCACTAGTATGTCTTTTGTCTAATGATTTGTATTATGTTATTGATTATATTAGAACTCCAAAATAAATTGATTCCAGGTTTTCTTTGTTTTCACTTTAAATAGATCCTTATTGAAGTCTACAGATACGGAAATATATTAAAATGTCCTAAAAGCTTGTTCGTTTGAAGCTGTGATAAAATGTAGCTTACATCAGTAGTGAATTTCTTCTCTGATACTTCTTTAATCACTGTCTCTTCTCCATATGGTGTATTATGTATTTGGGTTCTAAGATATATGTATAGCATTTTCACTTATTTTTTTAAACCAGGCTAATGATCAAGGTGGTAAAAATGTTAGGAATTCAGAATTGTGTCCTTCTACCATGGCAAAATTACAGGGTTGAGTTTTCTTACTATGAATTTTGAGTTTTGGCTTCTTCACCTCTTTGTGAAAATGTATGTGTAGGCATGTCTAAGTATGTTGATAACGTGGAAGTGCAATCTCTATAGGAATTGAGTGTGTAGTGCTTCTGTGCTTTTAAAAAATAACATATAATTAATGCACAAATAGTTCATTCGTGTAATGTTTTTTCTTCTTTTGCGTAAATTCCTAATACATTAAAAAATGATAGTCAACAGATCATAGGGCAGCTTGGGACTCACAGCAAGTCAATCCACATCATTTGAGGGCTCACCTGGCAGCTGACAGACATGGTGGCTCGGTACAGGTATTTTCTGCTTCTTTGCATGACTTAAATATCAGTCATTTTATCTTATGTAATATTAGTTTCCTGTAGTGCATGATATGATTCATGTTTTCATATTAAAACTGCTTTCTGGTAATGCTCAGAATGTTGCTATTATGCCTTAGTTCACAGTTGTCAAACTGAAATTTAAACAGGTGCAGAAACAATGGAACTTTTTTATTTGTGGAATTTTTCCTATATATTTCTTAAAGAAGGGCTAAAACAATTGAATTATCTTTTTGGCAGAATATGCACTTATATTAATGCAAGCAACTGAAGTTTAGACTTTTGATGTGTTAGTTGTATTAGCAACTAAAAACCACTGTTGACTGAATTCAGTGTTGTTCAAGTCATATTCATTGTTCATTTAGTAAATTTCAAATTAAAATGTTAATTAATGATATTTGCTTAAACTTTACTATTTTTGTTCAAACAATAGTGTGGAATAGAAGAATGTTTCCCAGCAGTACTTCACACATATCAGCCAAAAAATTTGTAGAGACCAACAATTTTTCCTTTATTATTACTTTATTTCATCTTCAAAGCACTTTTTTCTTGTCTTGTTTTCAATTTGTTTTTTTATTTTATTTTTGGTGTCTTTGAAAATACTTAGGTATATAGGAATATACTTAGGTGTGGGATAGTTGGAATAATACATAAGAAAATCTAAATTTAATATAGAAAGATTCAAAACGCCACTTCAAATTCTCTGTGAGGTTTTGAGCTTTGAGTCCAAAATGAAAATAATTTAGCTTATCTGGGGGGAAAATAAATTGTCTGCTGCATTTTTGATTCTGACAATTACATACATTTCTTCTGAAGTTTTGTTTTGGAAAAAAATTTGACAAAGCCTGAAGAAAAAATGAACAGTCAAAAAAATCAATGCTGCAATCTTGCCAGTGTGGTAATTCCGTGTCTTCTTTAAATGCTTTGAAACTCAACTAAAACTTAATATTCTCTAAACTTTGCTGCTAGAGAAACAACTGTCCTGTGTTATGTAAGAAAATTGAGTAGATGATAATTATCGCTCTGTATCAAGAAAAGTTTAAAAGTCGTATTGTGCTTCCCATTAAATATTTTTTAAACTTTATGCTATATTTAACTTGATTTGCTGTAGTTCTCTCAATAACATCAGTTTTAAGGGTATTAATTTATCTTTTGAGAACGTGTGGAATCAAAATTGAAACTCTGTCTTCGAAAATTACTACTTTTTTAATGTTAGAAAAAACAGATACTTAATTTGTTACGTTACATCAGTAGAGCTTTCAAATTGTATATCATTTGACTTGTTTGGCAATCATAGCACTTAAGAAAGCTTTTATTCTTTGTCAGATAAAATGTAACAATTGCATGATGTTTTACCCCATTGTAAAATATTCAAATAACCTTTGGGGGTGGGGAGGACATTTTCAAGGGAATAACAGTAGTATTCCTTACTGTTAATATAGTGTTCCAATCTTTTTCTCAAAGGATAGAGGCATTCTGAATTCAGGTCACTTAGATCAGCTGAGGCTGAGCAATTGCCATGTGAATAAAGCACTGCAACCATTTGGCCTGTGCCTCTGAAGATCAAGTGCTTTACAGCAAGGTGTTTTCATGCAAGCTTTATTGAGTTGCTTTTCATTTTGGAGTGCCCATGCTTTTTCATTAAAGGCACCCCACACATAAAATCACATAATATCTTCAGGGTTTTTTTGAAGTTTGAACTGTAAACTGTTGTCCAGTACCTCTTTGGTGAAGTAGTACTAACTGAAACATGCTGTTTGTTAAGTTGGATGATTAGGTAACTAGTTTAGTTGGATTCCTATTTGTCTCCAAGGAGACAAGTTCTAAAAGTGCCGCAGAAAATTTTTCAAAGGAAAGTTGATTCAGAGGTAATGAAATTAAAGTACACTTATTTTTTCTGTGACATTAGTGAGTGATTGCTTATCTTTGAGATCAGTTTTATGCTGAATTACCAATTTTTCTGCAAGATATGAAAATCTGTCATATTACTCTAAAGTGACAGTGGGATGTTTTAGGTCACTGCTGTTAGTCATCTCTAATATTAGTGCTGATGTCATCTCTGAGATTCTTTTTCAAGAATATGTTCTTTATTTAAAATGTGGTAGTGATTCCTGTATGTGACACATTAGCTCCAAGTGGACTGAAAGTTGGTATATGTATGTTAGCATAACTTTTTATGCTCTTAGTGATGGTAAGTTCAAGTAGGAAACATTTGTGTTCAAAATGGTTTTTTTCGTTAATACATATGGTTCTGATTTTTGTATTAATTTAAATTATCCCAGAGCCTAGGCTTATATTTGAGAGATCTTAATGTGCTTAATCATGGCTAATTTTACTTTGTAACATCAGTTCATGTTCACATATTATTAGGAAATGGAGTTGTAAAGGGAAGACATCCCTTCTTTCACTTATCTCAGTCTGTCTTTCTAGTTTGTCTAGCCTTATTAGTGATCAACTTGTACCTCCCACCAATTTATTCAACAGCTTCTGCATCTTTGCTTTTGTAAGTTTGCCTCAGTTCTCAAAATATCAATTGTAAACACTGAATTATTTCCTTCTCTGCATGAACTGCAGTCTGCTTGTGCACTCATAAACACTGTATTAATCTGTTCCATTTTTCTCATGACTTGCTGACTGATCTTTTTCCTCTTATCCTTTCTCTGTCTTCCATAGGGAAATTCTTTAGAAGGAGGTTAGATTTAAATGTTGGGTTGAAGAGTTCCCAGTAAAGTACTTAGGACTGCTTGAAAGATTATTATATATGATGTAGGCAGTTTTGGGTTGCAAGACACTTCTTGACGAGAAGTCCAGGTACTAATGTGTTAGATGAGACAAATCAGTTTTCCTGAGGTTTTGTAAATTTGAAAGGTATTTTGGTGGGGTTTTTGTTACTGCTTTGTGTAGGTAAAATAAAGCATTGTGTAGGATCGCTACTGCATTGCTTAGGCATGTATACTGGCTTTATTTTCTGAAGAGTGGAGAATTCAGTTACTTATATTCCTAATGGAGTGAAGGATTATTTTCAATGTCTCTTTTAAATTTTTGCAATTCCTTATTGTGATTATTGTAATAAAAGTCAGAAAATTTCTTTTTTCATGGGAGACTTTCTGACTGATTTTTGAACATAACAATAAAAGATTAGTTTACATACTAGTAAGAAGCATGCGGCTAGTCTGAAAATTTACTCTTGCCATTTGGGGAATTGGTATTCAGGCTTAACTTTGTCTTGTTATAATCGGCCCTAATCAAGCAGAAGCCATGCATCTAAGAAATCGGTCTGTGCCACAACTAGTATGTGTCATTAATGGGTAGTGGGTCTAATATTTTGTTTGTTAATCTTCTGGCATAGAGGGTAACAAGAAACAGCCATTGTGATGCATATTCTTCTTTCTATAGGTACTCTTCAAATAAACAATTGATTAACATTGAAGGAACTAAATTTAAACCAGGATAAGATCTGTTTTAAAGATCTTAAAGTTGTTTTAGATTTTCAGTTTAGTGGCTGTTCTCTAACTTGTATATAAGTGAGTAGCTTCAGTTATACTTTAGCATTGTGATACTTCTAATTTGAAACATTTAAAATATTTCTTTTCAGAAACCTAATTCTATGACTGTTCAGGAAAAATGTTCATGTATGTTTTGTTAACAGAATTTTTAGGCGCATAAACACAACTTCTATATCGTCAGTGTTTTCACTGTATTTGTATTCAAATCTATTAACAGGTTAATTGTGCCTCCCATTTTTCATCAGGCTGTTGATTTCATTGGGGGAAATCTAGTCCAATTTGAGTCATAAGTAGAGAAATGAAATTAAAAGTTTCTCTTAAAGCACTATTGTAAATTGGTGATTTCTCTCCTAAAGTTTTAGCTTTTTACATGGATCCACTATGATAAATCTTCATTGTACCTTATTTGTGGTACAGAATTCAGTGTACCACTCCTTCAGTGCATATGCTGTTTTTCAGATTACTTCTCGTTCAATTTTGTGTATCCCCATACCTTTCTACCTGTGTTGTGATGATTTTTGAGCTGCTTGGCATGTAGTTGGAGAGAAAAGTCTAATGACTTGTCTAAGTTAATCCCATACAATTCAGGATTAGGAGTGTATAAGGCTCTTTTGGATCAGATTACAGTGTTTTGCTGATGAAATTTAATTCATGCAGCTGTAGCCTTACTGAAAGTGGAATTCAAGCACTTCTGGCTATCTCTTGTGCTCCTTTGAATTAGTCTTCGTTAGTTTCTTTTCTTTTATGGTAAATATTTTGCTCTGTTGTAGGTGAATTAGTTCTTGTTTCTTCATCTTAGTGTTGAGCTCCTAGAGCTGTTTTCCATGTGGTACATTAGAGTGAAACTCAATGCATTTTTGATTCTGAAGAGGCATGACTGATGCTGTTTTTCGGACTTCTGATACATAGCCTTTGGTTCGCTTATGCTTTTGGTGGTCATAACTCTTTCCAGAAAGAACTTAATTTTCCCACCATCTAAACTAAGTAATGTAACAGACGGTTATACTTGATGATATTTGTTTGTGTATTCAGCAGATACGTGTGGTGTGTATGTACTATGGAAGGACTATGGAGATTATCTGTTATCTACCAGAATAAGGCAGGACAGGCTGCTGCTATGTGGTGTGTAGTTTTCCACAAAGTTCGTTTCAGATTCTTAAAGTAAATAGTTGGATTAGTAAAAGAAACCACCTTAGAACAAATGCTGTCTCGAAAAGATATACTTTTCCTGCTAAAGGGAGCCACTCTCAAGAAATACCAAGATGTTTTGAAGTCACTTTGAAGAATAAGCTGAAATGAGCTTTGTTCTTCATTACTGGCTAGTAGTGCATTGACCCAAGCAGAGGATGATTTTTTCCTCCTTTAAAGGTGAAATCAGCTTAGATAACATGTACATATATGGATGACGTGTACATATATGTATATGACACATATGTACATGTATGACACATACATTATACATACAATGTCATTAAAGTAGGAAGGATTTTTAGATATCTACTTTCATGTTTTCCAATCCAAATAGGGTAGGTTCTTAGCTCTGATTATAAATAGATGAGATATAACTGCTGCATTAAGAGGAGAGCTTGGAAGGATGAGTTTAAAATACTGTGGTGACGGCTTTCCTTTCTTTCATCTACCATAATCTCTGACCATCAGATCAACAGCTGGTAATAATCTTGAACTACTATTGGTCTCTGTAGCCAATTATTTTTTTGCAGATGTTTTCTGCAAACTCTTTTAGTATTTGACTAGAGTGATATTTTTGTGCTTGTTGGTCAGCCAAGCATTTGCTGCTGCTTAGTAGCTAGTAGAATTCTTGATGGGGTCAGCCAACTCTTTAATGGGTCAGTTAGCACTGTCAGCTGCTCTGACCAGATAGGCACTTGTCTATATCCAGTTAACCATCTTCCTGTCAGGTTCTGTGAGATGAATAAGGGGGAGGCCTCTGGAATGGCTCCATTTGTCATGCAGGAAAGCTGACAAGAACTGAGGCAGAGAATATTGGGTTCCACTTGGTTTAAAGTCAAAACAAATGTTCCCAGAGAACCACAGCTGTCCTGGTGACCTGAAGAATTTACAAAGGAATTTGAGAGTAAATTTATATGAATGAAGTTTATATTTTATTGGGGTTTTTGGCAGTAAGTGTTTTTGTGTTCTAAAGATCAAACACCCACTGTACTCTTAGGTCTGGAAAATGTCTTAGCTTTCCCCTTTTCAAGTACTCTTTGAGATACAACTGAATTAAACCATACAAAGATGGAAACTACGGAGCATAAATACACTAAAGAAGCAGAGATATGGTTAGACTGAATTGATATCAGAAAAGTGCTTAGTGCCTTCCCCTAAGACTCTGAAGAGACATGAGGGATATCAGCAAACTTAATTCACAGAGTTGCTTTGCTTAGTCCATTCACTGAGTCTGTCCTGTAGATGTCAGTTCCACTAATAGATACAAAAGGAAAATTACAAGAGCATGGGGATGCTAGAATAAAACCTGAAGAAGATACTATTGTTGGAATAAAGAGAATTATGGAATTAACATAAACTACAAGGTTTTTAAATTGTATTTTAACTTTAGGGGTTAACAAATGTATGTCTGGCATGAGCATAATTTCAGGTTTTTCTGGTGATTTCAGGTAGTAAGCTCAACAAATGGAGAACTCAACACAGATGACCCAACTGCAGGCCGTTCAAATGCACCCATCACAGCTCCTGCAGAAGTAGAAGTAATGGATGAAACAAAGTATGTCCTTTTTGTGTTCTTTGGATCTTGTGTGCTCAGCTGCTTCAATACATTTCTCATATAGTGATTCAAAAGATACTGTCTAAACTAACAGCCACTGGTGAGAGACAAAACTAGTGCTATACCTAGTTTTGTCTTTAAATTTTTGAATAAAAGGCTTCCTATAGCTTGTACATTTAGGCTAAGCGTTTAATAACATATCTTGCTAATCTGGAGAAGTGCATGCATTTTTGATATTTCAACTAATTTTGAAATATTTAAGACCATCTTCTGACTACCAAAAGCTGTGTGTGAAAGATGTAAAATTCTTCATCTCTATGGTATTCTGATACTTTTTTTCCTTACTCTCTTTCTGTATAGCTGCCAGAAAGTGTTGAACATGTGGTGAGTTATACAGCATAAGCAGGCAGAGATAGCCCCAGAAGCTTTGTTCTTGTTATTAGGTTTAAAACTAATTTCAGAGAACTTTAAAATAAAATGTCAATTTGGAAATCACAAAACATGTTTTAATTCTGTGAAACAATCAACTTTTTACAAACAGCTGCCTTCAGGAGCTATTCTGCCTGCTTCAAATCCTGCTTGCTTTTACACTGTGTAGCCTGTGATAGACTTTACTTCAACGTTTTTAATGGGCACTAGAATATTTTTTCTTATTTGCTATTCTGTTTTAAAGGGGAAAGCTTTCTTTTCAGATGTTGTAGCCTTCAGCCAGGATTTTGACATCTAGAAAATTACTCACTTATATAAATAAGTAATAAATACTAGCCAATGTTTGAACTTTGCCAGTTATCTCTGTAAATGAAGTATTTACCAGAGTATGAGTCTTTAACAACCTGCTAACTAGTGATTAAAACATAACTTCAGGGTTCCTTAAAGTTACAGCGCAATGAAAGGGAGAAATATTAATGTCTGTACATGGAATGGGCAACTAATGTTTATGTATTCAAGTAGTAAACTCAGATTTGCAAAATAGTACAGAAAAATATTCTTGATAGCTAAAGGCAGTAAAACTTTCAACATGTTTTATTTTATAATTGTGCTTGGAGTAGGATTTTACAAGAATATGGATCTAGTTTATCATAACATAGAGTCACTCAAATATGAAGGATACATTAGTAGCAGAGCAATCCAGTAGGCATTCCTTAATAGCAGTAAGTTTTGTAGGGCCCATTTTCCTAACTTTTAGAAAAAGAGGATTTTCTCAAAAGGCAGATTTTGAGGTTCTGGTATGTACGGTTTATGTGCATGTGTAGTTAATAATTGTGGGTGGAGATGTCTGTTGTGCCACGTTTCTCCACTAGCTGTCTATAAGCACTGAGAAGAACTAAGTTCTTAATCTGCCATCTTTGTAGAGTACTGTATTATTTACTGTCAGGAATGCAGTTCACTATATATGTTTAAAACCAAAAATAAAAATCCCAAAGCACAAGATTGTTGGTAGGCTGCTCATGGATAAAATCCCTGTCCCCTCTCTTTGAGTAAGTACAGTTATAACAGTCTTTGTCCTCAGTTTATATACACACAGGAAAAGATTAAATTTCTTGCATTTTGAATAGTGCTTAGCACAGTTAAACCCATGTTTAGTTATCTACTTAGTTACCTGCAGAAAGTTAGGCAAATTCTTAGAATCCAAGATGCTCAGCTGCTTTAGAAGTATAGAAATTTGTTTTCTCTGATGTAGATACATGATGGACAAATATGCTTGACCTTCTTGGCCTAGTCTTTACTGATTTCCTTACAGACAAAATAACTAGTCTCAATATCCTACTCTTGAGATAGATCTTCTTTTTTTGCGTATGCAACAGTAAAATTAGTTTTTCAACACTGTCTATTTAAACTGCATTTTCCTCAGTCTCTGGAGGTTTTTTTGGGGTAGAAGTTGTTTCATATTTTGGCAGTAATAAACATACACGTGTCCTTCACCCACACCCAGTCCTCAGCATTGCTATTAAACATCAATACAGAGACATATTTTTTTCAGAAACACTGCTTTAGAAGGTTTGGGTAATTTTGCATTTTAACATAATAGTTACAATCTTAATATCAAAAAGTATTGTGAGACATTTGGACGTCTCTTTATAGATTTTTACACTGCTGAAGAATGTAGGGAAATGCAGTAATCACCATCTTCCTAGTCTATGATATAGACATTCTTGGTTTTAAGGAGACATTATTTTCTCAAAAGACTCTCACTTTGTGCCTCTTTCATAATCTTTTCTCCTTGTGAGAATATGAACAAAGCTGACCTTGCTTGCTGTTTATAACAAATATAGTTTAGCTGAATATTAGATCTTTTATGACTATTTCAGTGGAATATTTTTCAGTATTCAGTATATTCAGATGGGTTTTTTCAGTAAGCTTTTTTTTGTTTTGGGACATTTATTCAATGCTTTTGTTTTTTGGTAAATATTTATGTACTCACAGTATGCATTCTGAATCTAATGCTATGTCATTTTCATGGTATTGCTGTACAGCTAGACTGACTTAGTAGTGGGTGTCAGGTTTTGGGAATTTTGGTGGTTTTGTTTTGTTTGTTTGTGTGTTGTTTTTTGTTTGGTTGTTTTTTGTTTTTATTGGCTTGGGTTTTTGTTTGTGTTTTTAGAAGAGTAGCTTTCAGCCCTGTTTCAGTTGTTACTTACTGGAGCTGTACACCAAGGAGAAAACTAACCTGATCACTGTTCTGCCCTGACGTTCGCAGATTACAGATCTATGTATAATCTTCTACAGGTGGTCTTTCAGTTATCACTGAGCAAATAAACTCCCTTTCCTATTTTATTTGCTAGCCATCAGAGCAGTTTCTTCTATGAAGCATGTATGATTTGAATAACCAAAAGGCTCTGCCATGGAAGGACAGAGAAGGGCAAACAGGAAATGATTATGTGATCTGTCCCTTTTGTATCTGGCATCCTCTTTGCCACTGTAAACACTTGTTACTAATCCTGCAGTAAAGTGCTGACACATGCTAGATGGCAAATATAAAAACACAGCCATCTAAACGCAAATGAGAAATTAAGTTGCTTTAGCATTTTGGGTGAAGGGACGGCTCAAGTGGTGGAAGGGAGGATATTAACAGGAATAAAGGTATGATGTTTTAAGAAGGACAAGAGATGTTTGTAACCATAATGCTGAGATTGCTATTATTAGATAATATTTCAAAGGTCACTTTAGATTGTACAGGAAAAGTGCAGTGTTTTTTGAATTTTGTAGGTTGCTAATACCCTGCCTACTTTAGAAATGTTTCATAAACTACAGGTAAAGAGGTCAGCAGTCATTAAGTGCTTCATGTAAAAAAAAATCCTATCCTAGAACTAGAGATTTTTAAAGCATATCTATTCTTACGTATTTTGCATGCATATTGCATAATGTAATATATTTGTGGTTTAATACTCTTTAATAATGCTTTATTCTGTAGCTTTAAATATGGCTTCAAGCTATGTAATATATGTATTATATATAAGTGATAATAACACCCTCTAGTGACAGTATCCTTAGCAGCATGTCTACCTTTCTGTTATTAATTATACTAGTTGAAAGATTATACATTATGGATCTCTAATTTCAGGGTTATGTTTCTGTCATAAAATTTATTATCGGACAATGCAGTCTGTTCTATCTTATTCCCATGTAAAGGTGCATATATTTTAACATGACATTTATTTGGCCTTGGAAGGTTTGATAGGTCTAACACTTCTAGACTTTAAAATACACATTTCAGTGTACTTCAGTTCAAACCTCCAAGACAGTCCTGTGGTTCACATTCTCCATGGAATTTGCATTCCTTTTACCTTTTTAGATATATTATACATTAATAAGGGATTTATTTTCCTGCACCAAATAACAGTCTTCAACACTTAGTGACTTTCCCTGAACTGGAATACACTTGAATAGTTCTTCAAAATGAAAAAATCCCCACCTGTTAATAGAAATTGTACTCTCTGTAGTAGTATTATGCAAACTCCAGAAGACTGGGATTAAAAAAGTAGTGTTTTATGTTAGTTAAAGATAGAACTCTTGAGTTCCCATTGCATGTTGTTGTTCTTCTCTGGTTGACAGAGAAGTAGCAAAATAAATAGGCCATGCAGGAGGGATAAAGGACAGTATGAGATTTGCAGCAAGGATTGGTTAAAATTTTCTGATAAGGAGAGCAAGAAAATCTTAGTGTCCTTGAATTACACAGAGGATCCAAGCAGTCTTAAACATTCAAGAAGTGTGATCTACTTGAGATGTGCTGCATAGAAGCAAAATTTAATTAAAAAGTGAAGAGTTAAAGTTCTAGATTGTCTTTCTAGAATATATATATTAACTGTCTGCCATGCTTTCATCTTCCTATAGTTAATTCTGTAACCTCTGTTCTGATATACAAAAATTGCAAATCAAGACAAAATTTTTCTGTAGGCTTTCCTTGAGGGCACATAATTTCAAACAGGTATAAAAGTGATTTACCATCACAGGTGTGGGTAGGATTTCCTCATTTACAGGATCATAGGATAACTTATGTTGAAAGGGAGGGAGGACTGTAAAATGCCTTTTTTTTTTGTGATATATACATATATTAAATACTTGTCAAAAGGTTGGAGTGAAAGCAAGATCAAACTAAATTTCTATCCATTCATCTATGAGCAAATTCAAAACTTAAGTAATAGTGGATGTTAGCAGTTACAGGTAGATGCTAAAAAAAAGGCTTAGTAGTTGTGGGGGAATTACAGTTACAGTCAGTGGCCAATTATGTTTCTTCTTTTACAAGTACTTTAAAGTTAGTAAATACAGTATGATACTTCTGCTAGCTGTAAAAATACCTATCTATGTAGTTTCCCCTACTGAATCTCAATTTTGGGCTTCCTCTTCATCAATAACCAATGTTTTTTTCTACTAAAAGTTATGTAACTCTCAGAGCAGTTCTGGTCTGCCTCTGCCCACTGCTACTTTTTCAGTGACTGAGCGACAGGGTGCCTTGGATATTTTGAGAAGGTAACTTCTGTCTCCCCTTACTTTGGACATTGTTCTCATCCCCTGTAGAACCTTATTTTTAGACCCTAATTCTCCCTGATTTTCAAATGCTTTCCCCATTCCCTATATTCACACTAAATCATCTGGATTTCTTTTGAATTTTAGTGATATAAAATGCTTGGTGAACTTAAGGATTTACTGATAGGCTATTGAGGCAGTACATTTATTTTCACCTCTGTTGTACTTCGTCATTTATGACCCTTCCATGTATAGCACTGCAAGGGAGAGTTCAATAATGAAACCACAGAACTCCATGAGGCAAGCTCTACAGCTTGCATGTTCACTTTCAATTGCACATTGTGAATGCTTTAGTAAATGAAAGCTTTATTTTTAGAAGTGGTGTTCAGGAGTTGGGAGTTGCTTAAAATAAGGTTAACAGTACATTCAGATCAATTAATTTTCTTTATGTTATTTTTTGCTTTCCTCTTTAGTTTATTTACAAAACTCTGGACTTCTGAGTCCTCCTCTGTGTTATCTGTCTTTAATTCCTTCCAGCTTTTTTTTTGATTTTGTAGTATTCTTTCAGGCACTTTAAGATTGTCCCTATTTGCTAAGTGAAGTTCACAGTATTTTTCAGTTTTAGTTTCTTTCATGTAGTATGCAATAAAGCGGAAGAATGTCAGCGTACTTTATACTTAAGCTGTGATTTTTCACTGTGGTAGTATTGTCACAGTGCTGGATCAGAATTTTATATTGGTGGTGAATATTTTGTTCTAAAATGTTTTGGGGAATAGCCTTGGGGAAGGTTTTTTCAAGTTCTGGTTGACGAAGCTCAAGTTGTTTTCTTGTATTAGCAACAGTAGTGTCTTAAGTGCACAGTTCAGGTGACACAATCTGAAGTGCAAGCTTCTACTGGGCATATTACCAGTTAATATGAAAGAGTACACGGGTAATGGAATATCCTTTATTCTTACAAACACGTTTTTAAGTCAGCCTGTAATGCCTATGCTTTTGAATACTCTTCACCAATACTCTAAACTTATTAGCTACTTCTATTATAGCTTTTTTAATTTGATACTTTTTTCAAAGAAAAGGCAAAATGTGTCAAAAATATCTCTACTTCAGTTTCTTTCACTAATAATCAATCACCTGCAATAGAGCTAAATGTGTACCTTTTGGTGCTGGCTATACCAACTAAATACTTAAATGAAGCACACTAATCAGTTTAGTTTTGTGGTTTCTTTTTATATCATATGTAATTTGTATCACACTTGCAGGTGCTGCTGTTTATTCAAGCGGAGGAGAAGGAAAACCATTCAGCACAACAAATGACTAGAACCAAAAAGAACATGGGAAAATGCTTATTTGTTCAACTGTTGTCTTGTGATCTTAAAAAAAAAACCACAACAAAACCCAAAGCAAAAACCTCCATAGTAAACACTTTTCCAAGGACTCCCTGAGAAACAGAAACAATGTTGTGCCTATGTGCTTTGATTTCGTTCTTCTGCATCCGACTTCTGTTTCTTTAGTTCATATATTCTGAAAGCTTTAAAGTATTGTCACATAGGAGTGCATCTTTGACCATCAACATATGGACCAATGAAATAGTTGAAATGAACAGTATCTTAAGCAAAACTGAACTTGAGAAGTATTTCTTCTTTTCTAGGAAGTACTAGCAGTGTCTTAGACGAAGATAGATGTCATAAATCTGTTACTTGAGTTTGTAGCAGTGTATCAAAAGAAGTTCTCTTCAAAAATGCAGAAGAAAAATATAGGTGCACAACCACATTGAAAAATAATAAAATCCTAAGATTTATTTTGACACCTGCATTGTTTTTCTTCTTTTGTCCCAGTATTATTGCTGATATTCTAGACAAACGGTCACTGTCTAGAAATATTGAGGAGGCTGATTTACCTGTTGATAGTTGTCTAAATGCTGGGGATACTAATGAATGGAAAGTATTTCCAGGAGCCTCTTGGTTTGAAAACTTGCCTTTGTTATGTCTACAATGAAAATTGCAGTACAGTAGAAATTACAAGAGCATTTGTACAAAGAATACCAAAGCTTGTATAATTTAAGCTGTGCTTCCACTGATGTTAGCAAAATTGAGTTACCTTCAAAAGAGGTCTACAGAGCAATTATAAAAGAAGAAATAAATATGAATCTGGTTAAAGTGTAATCACTATTACAGCCTGTATATTCACAAAGGTAACTGATTATTGACATCATCTTTAACTTGAAAATATGGATGTGCCATATAAAGTTAGAGATGTATTTGTAAATTATTTTGCTCTTTGATTTAGAAAACAAATGCAATGGAACTGAGTTAGACTTCTCTCCATATCAGCCCATAGCACCCAAAATTTCCCACAATTGTTTTCCTGGAATTTTCTTGTCTTGCAGTGTAAGGTCACTGCTATGGTAGCATGGCAAGGCTGTGTCAGGTACTTCTCTACAGTCCCATAAAGTGCTTGCAATATGAGCAAACCAACAGTTTTGTAGACAAGACAGCCTGTTTTCTATTTTCTTCTTTGGAAAATATATGCTTTTTTTAAAGCCATAATGACAGAGTTGTGCTTTTGACATGTTTAGCTGCCAAGTATTAAAGGAGTGGGAAAGATGGAAGTGACTAGACAGATTTATTGACCAAAACTCAAATTATCTCTGTTCTTTTATAGTTCCTCTAGAGCTAATTAGCTTTTTTTTTTGTACACATGTCTTTTGGCATACTTATTTATTTTTAATCTGTTTTGTATTAGTGTTTAAAATGTATATTAAAATAAATGCACACCTTTGAATTAATTGTTGCATTTACAAGAATTTTAATTGTATTCTGTAATTTATTTTTCCTTAAGAGCCAAGAGTGTATTTTATTGTTTGGGTTATATGTTCATATGTATACTTTGATCGTCATTGTTATTACTGTTCATGATCTCAAGTTTTTGTTTTAGAAAACCTGAACTTGGTCTATAAAAACACGCTATATAACAGGTCGTAAGTTTCCACTCCAACAGTGTGTTGTTATTTCACACTCATAAAGTTACTTATTTGTGTTTTCTGAGCTAAAAAGTAGGTTACTTGGCCATTCTTATATGAAAGCACATCCTACTTTGCAGTACTTGACCAAATGTGTTGCTTTGTACACCTGATGAGTTTTATTCTCCAAGTTTTTTGATCTGTACAGTGTCTGTATGATCTGAACTCCATACACATAACAAGAAAGAGTGAATATTATGGACTTAAAATGGTCGAATATATAAAAGCTGTTTATTTGCTGAAACAAGTAGTATCTAGGCACTTGCTTTTCAGCAATTTTTTTAAGTGCTTGATTTTAATGCCGAAGAAGGTTTCCTTCTAGCAAAGCAGTTGGCACTATTGTAGGTATGCCAATATGATTTGCGTTTCTATCCTGGTTTTTTCCTGTCTAAACTAATGAAGTAAATGTTGGCTGGATGTCTAAAGATGAAGTGCATCACTGTTTAAATGTAAGACAAAAAATAAAGATAGTTTTTTAAAATTTGCCTTTTCTCTCCCTTTTCTACAGTACTAGATGAAATAATGGTAACTGTTGTTTTAAGACTTGCTGAACAGATTTAATCTTTCTGGATGGCAAGGAATTTGAAAGCATGATACACATAATGCTACCTTGACTTGCAGTTATAGTCATGTTTGTTTAGTTAAGAGGTGTTACTGTTGTATGTTTAATAGAACAATAGAGTGAAGAGACTTCCATGCACACATTTGAAATCTCCTCAGAGGTTAAAGACTATGCTGTCTGTGCCATCTAGAATAAGACCTGAAGAGGTCTAGGAACTTCATTAAAAGATGTTTTAGATTAGAAGAGACCCTTAAATAACATCTAGTCTAAACACACCACCCCCTCCTTCAGACATGGGTATGGAAATTTTTTATTAGATCAGGTAGCTCAAAGCCACATCAAACCTGATTGTGGGTGTTTCCAAGGATGGGACATCCAGAACTTCTCTAGACAACCTGCTCCAGTGTCTCACCACCCACCATGTAAAAAATTTTTTCCTTACATCCAATAGAAGTTTACCCTCTTTCAGTTTAAGCTGTAATTCTTCTGTCACTACAGGCCTTAATAAATCTATGTTTCTTTTAACCCCCCTGTAATTATTGAAAGGTCACTATTAGATATTGCTAGAATCACCTTTTCTGCAGGCTTTCAGCCTTTCCTCATACGAGTGGCCGAAATAATTTCCTCATAATTTTTGTTGCCCCCTCTGCACCTGCCTTAACAGGTCCAAGTGTTTCTCATGCTGGGGACCCCAGAGCTGGATGCAGGACTCCAGGTGGGGTCTCACCAGAGCAAGCTAGAGGGGCAGAATCTCCTCCCTCACCCTGCTGGCCACACTTCCTTTGTTGCAGCCCAGGATACAACTGGGTTTCTTTGCACCTTTTAAGCACATGTTGCCATCTAGTTCTTTATCCACCAGTATCCCCAAGTCCTTCTTCTCTGCTCTCAGACCCTTCATCCCCCACTCTGTACTGATACTGGGGATTGCCCAGAGCCAGGTGCAGGATGCTGAACTTGTCCTTGCTGTTCTTCAGAAGGTTTGCATGGACCTACTCCAGAAGCCTGTCAAGGTCCTGAAGCACACAGATGACTTTTGATAAAGGTGCTAAGCAAACTGAGTAGGAAAGGTATAGAGATGGTCTCAGGAGTGAAATAATGATTGGTGGCTGTCTTGGCCATAGCGATCATGAAATTGTTCAGTTTAAGATATTTGGCACTTTGAAAAAAGCTGTCAGCAGACCCTGGATAGTTAAAGAGCAGGCTTTTGGCTGCTTTCAAGCATATTTGGGTCCAGACACCCCACTGAATATGTTGTTTATGTACACAGAAGAATTTGTATGTTGAAGACTGTCTTGGACACAACGATCACAAAAGGATAGAGTTTTCAAATCTCAGAGAAGTAGATCAGGAGATCAGCAGAACTTCCACCTTGGACTTCTGGAGGGCATACTTTGGCTTGTTTAGGAGACTGATCGAGAGAGCCCCTTGGAAGGCAGTCCTCAATGCCAAAGGACATTCTTTAAGAATGAAATCCGAAAGATGCAGGAGCAGCCTGCCTCCATGTGCTGAACAAGGAGCCAGTGGGGAATAAGATCAGCCTGGCTGAACAGAGAGGATTGTCTGGAACTTGGGAGAAAAAGGAGAGTTTGTGATCTTTGGAAGAAGGTGCAGACAACTTAGGAGGATGTTTGGAGGTTGTGCAGGGAGAAAATTAGGTTTAAAAGACCATAAAAGACAGTCTTTCCATAAATACATGAAAAGCAAGAGGGCTAAGAAAAATCTTCCTCCTTTGCTGGATGTAGGGGTAAACACAGTGACAAAAAAAAAAAAAAAAAGAAAAA
>VWZF01001776.1:315578-350307 GCA_013396755.1 Sclerurus mexicanus | reverse complement strand
AAAAAAGAAAAAAAAAAAGGAGAAAGAAGCTGATACAGTGCTTTCCTTGTCTCAGGCTTTACCAGCAACAGCAGTTTTCCCCTGAGTACCCAGCACTCTGAAGTGGAAGACAGGGATGGAGAACAGAATGAAGCCCCCATAGTAATTTTTCCCCCATAAGGGAAAAATGATCTGTGAGCTGGTACGCTCCANTCCACCTTGGACTTCTGGAGGGCATACTTTGGCTTGTTTAGGAGACTGATCGAGAGAGCCCCTTGGAAGGCAGTCCTCAATGCCAAAGGACATTCTTTAAGAATGAAATCCGAAAGATGCAGGAGCAGCCTGCCTCCATGTGCTGAACAAGGAGCCAGTGGGGAATAAGATCAGCCTGGCTGAACAGAGAGGATTGTCTGGAACTTGGGAGAAAAAGGAGAGTTTGTGATCTTTGGAAGAAGGTGCAGACAACTTAGGAGGATGTTTGGAGGTTGTGCAGGGAGAAAATTAGGTTTAAAAGACCATAAAAGACAGTCTTTCCATAAATACATGAAAAGCAAGAGGGCTAAGAAAAATCTTCCTCCTTTGCTGGATGTAGGGGTAAACACAGTGACAAAAAAAAAAAAAAAAGAAAAAAAAAAAGGAGAAAGAAGCTGATACAGTGCTTTCCTTGTCTCAGGCTTTACCAGCAACAGCAGTTTTCCCCTGAGTACCCAGCACTCTGAAGTGGAAGACAGGGATGGAGAACAGAATGAAGCCCCCATAGTAATTTTTCCCCCATAAGGGAAAAATGATCTGTGAGCTGGTACGCTCCATAGACACACACAAGTCTATGGGTCTGAATGGGATCCACAGCTTTCTGTGCTGCTTTCAATTTTTAACCAGCAGTCCTGGCTAGCTGGAGAGGTCCCACTTCACTGAAGGTTAATAAAATGATGGATTACCCTAGAGTGAATGCCAGTTGCCCAACAAACTGTTCCTCTTCTCAGCACAATGGGGAAAGTAAAATGCAAGAACCTTGTAGATTGAGGTAAGACAGATAACTAAAGCAAAAGTGAAAGGTCCTGTGCAATCAAAGAAAAAGAAACAGATTTTAGTCTCTATTTCCTATCAGTAAGTGATGTCTGTCTGCTTCCTGGGAAGCAGTGCTTCAGTATGCCTAGTGCTTGCTCTGGAAGATGTTGTAAACAATAAATGCCCTCCTTTCTGTCTTCCTCCTCTTATCTTTATATCAGAGCAGACTTCATAAGGTCCCTTTGGTCAGTTTGGGTTGGTTGGTCTGTTTATGTCCCCTCCCAAGATTTTGTTCACCCCCAGGGCTGCTGGTGTGAGTGGGGCAGAATGTTGGGGAGACAGGCTAGTGCTGTGGGAGCACTGTTCAGCAGTAGCCAAAGCACCAGTGAATTAGTTGCCAACCTTTGGAGAGACCAAGACAGGAGAGCCTTGTGCTCATAAAAGACTAATGTGGGTCTTGAAGAGGTTTACTGGGCATTTGAAACCTAAAGCTTAGGCTGACCAAAAGATCTGTTAAGTCTGTTGAGTTGTGTTTTTACCTGAGAAAGAATTGAATCTCTGAGTATTTCCTACCCTCCTCTGCCTCTCCTTTGTTACCAGTGCCAAGGTTTATGTTACCCTAAGGTGAATCTCTTGGGCTGGAATCATTCTGACAGTCAGTTTGTGTGCAGGGGAAGTGATGTAAGCTGGCAATCAGCTGGCCTTTGCTGTTATCCTACAGGGCTGTCCAACTTGACAGGCTGGGAAAGAAGGGTAGTGTATGTGAGCTGAGAAGGTGTGGGTGGCCAAGTCAACAGGAGACAGCTAGGGACAGCTATTGAAACAGTAGATAGTATAAGAACTGTACAAAAGTAATGGCTGCCACTGAGAACTACTACAGGAGATTGCTTGATACATTTTCTTTAATGAAATTGTTTATGCAACCACGACTGGCTAGAAGAGATACTGAGCAATAAGGTTTTGGGAGAACATGTCTTCTCTGGTCCATCTTTCCTGCTTGCCTGAAAATAATTTTCACCCATTATAGATGCTAAATATGATATGGTGCCCTTTTGTCCCGTTCTTGAGAACAGGAGGAGATGAGTGCTGACTCATCTGGAGCAGAGGCAGATGATGATCCTGCTCTCCTCAGCACCCGTCTTTGATGGCAGCCATGCCTGTCACTCAAAGCAACTGATGGCTGTGCAAGCCTACCCAGAAGTTTTATGTGTCTGGGGAATTAGACTTAGAAGGTTGACATATTTCAAAAGAATTATAAGTAAGTGCAACACTTTTTTATCTGAGAACTATCTGTCTTGACATTATCTCCACCTGCTGAAGCATCAAGGCTGAGGCTGAAATGCAAGCAGAAACACTGTGGCTTTATTGAATTTGTGTAACAAAGTTTTGGTAGTAGAGGGGCTACAGTGATGATTTCTGTGAGAAGCTGCCAGAAACTTCCCACGCGTCCAACAGAACCAGTGCCAGCTTGCTTCAGGACAGACCCGCCACTGGCCAAGGCTGAGCCTGTCCGTGACTGGTACTGCCTCTGAGATAACACATTTAGGAAGGGGAAGAAGTTAGTGTGAGAGCAATTGCAGAGAAGGAGGGAGTGAGAATCTGGGGGGGAAACAGCTCTGCAGACACCAAGGTCGGTGAAGAAGGAGATCTGGCGATGCTTCATGCACCAAAGCAGATTCCCCTGCAGCCTGTGATGTAGACCATGGTGATGTAGACCATAGTGAGGCAGCTGTGTCCCTGCAGCTCAGGGGGGTCCGTGGTGGAGCAGAGATTCATGTGCACTGTGGGGAGGACCCCACACTGGAATTGGTGGATGCCAAAGGAGGCTTTGACCCCATGGGAAGCCTGTGGTGGCAGAACTTGTAGCCCAGTGGAGAGAGAAGCCCATGCTGGAACAAGTTTGCTGGCAGGACTTGTGACCTTGTGAGGAACCCACACTGGAACAGTTCCTGAAGAACTGGAGCCCTGGAAGGACTCACATTGGAGAAGTTCAAGGAGGACTGCCTCCCATGGGAGGGATCCCACAATGGAGTAGGTGAAGAGTGTGAGGAGCTCCCACGCTGCAGAGGAAGGAGAGGCAGAGGCAGTGTGTGAGGAACTGACCACAGCCCCCATTTTCTGTCCCCCTGTGGTGAAGAAGGTAGAGAAATCAGCAGTGAAGCTAGAAAAGAAAGGGAGGGATGGGGGAAAAGTTGTTTAAATGCAGACAACATTTTAGTATAGACACAAAACTCACATTACTGCTGAATGAGTTTTGCATGGTGTGGTGGTTGGTGTTTTTTTTTTTTGGTTGGTTGGTTTTTTTGGTGGTTGTTGGTTTAGTTTTCTTTGGTTTTTTTATGTTTGTTTTTTGTTTGTTTTGGTTGGTTGTTTTTTTTTTTTTAACGGGTTTCCTGCTATGGGTGCTAAAATACTGTATTTCAGTTGTGCTGCAATGCTGCCACTTAGAGTGAACATTTGAAAGTTCTTATGTGCTTTGTAACTGAAGTAATTATTTTCAAATAAACTTCAAATGAAATATGCTTTGTTGAGAAATATCACCAGAAATTGAATAAGGGCTTCAGGAAATGCTCCATTTTGCAGCTAAAATGTGTAGCTTAAAAAAGCCCAAACAAATAGCATGCACACGGCCCCAGCTCAACTGCTGATCTTGTGTTAAATATGGTAAACTGTTGTAAATGTTGACACCTTGGGGAAGTTCAATAGGTGTCTCATCACACTGGTCTACAAAAAAGACTTTACTTTTGTTTTCAAGAACTATTCTGTAAATATTTTTATGATTTACAAATCTTTGATGCTCTACTGTTTTAAATGATATAATAAAACATATTCTATACAAGAAAGTGTGGAAACATACTTGCAGAGCACAAATGATATCTGCATCTTTCAAAATACATCTATCTACTTAAAGGAGAAGCAACTGATGTTTCTAACTAGAAAAATGCACTCAAATTTTCAATAGGTCATGACAGCAATATCTAAGGTTCTGAGCCTTCCAATAATTTTGGGAGGTTAATGTACAAATGTGTAATGCAGAAATTAGCACAGTAGCTATAGTTACTGTGTACTGATGAGCAGCTAGGAACTGAGGCACTAGTGTGCAGATAAAACTGGATTAAAAATCGACCACATCTTTCATCACAGAACTAGAGCTGTGCAATTATTGATCTGGTTTAATAACAACATGAAGCTTAACAGCTTATAGATCTCTTTGGGATCCTTTCTTTGCATACTTCAGAAATGTGAGATTTTGCCAATGGGATAAGAATACACGAATAAAGCTCAGGCACAGACAGGCCTAAACTTCATTATTTTGGTCTGGGTTTGTTTGGTTGGTTGATTTTGTTGGGTTTTCTGTTTGTTTTGTTTTTAACTGTATTGTTCAGTAAGTTTTGGATCTGTGTATTTGGTAATTTTTCCCCTATATGGCACGATAGTGCCACATACATAAACTATTTTCCTGACCTAAAAGAAAGAAAAGGGAGTTCAAGAAAAAAGAAATTTGCAGAAATGTGCTATAGATGATCGTAACAATGAATTCAAAATGTGTGCCATAATTGAAAAACATGAAGTATTACATGTTCTTTCATGTGAAGCTGGTATGACCTTCTTTGTTGGAAATCACAGGAAGTAGTATTTCTACTGTAAGTATACTACACTTTCAGCCCAGTAGTTGTGAAGCAGAAAGCTTAGCATGAATAAATACAGCTATAAATTGTCAGGTCACATTTCATGAGAGTTCCTGTTAAGCAGTAATATAAATGTAAGAGCTTACAATGAAGTGAAATTCATGATATAAAGATCAAACCTGCCTGGAAGAGTTTTTAGGGAGAACTATTGGACTGAAAAGATTACAATTTTGTTTTAATAGACAGAAACAAAGTGCAGTAAAAGTAGGGCTTTTCTGATGGATAAATGTGATATGAATTAGGACTTGTTTCAGCAGAAAAATGGCACTTACTTCCATGTGAATAATCTTACTGTACAAGAAAAACTGTCTTTCTGTTTAAACATGAGTGCTGCTCTTAGATCGAAACAAAATAAAGCAAAAGCACAGATAAATAGTCAGATGTTATAATTTTTAACTTTAAAATACTCATGCACTGAACTTTATGGTTGCTGAAGTGTTTTAGTGATTTAAACTCAGACATTCCGGTTTAGCAGAGGTAAAATGTTAGTTTATGGACATCACTGATACTATGCTTGTTTGTACCTTTCCTTCAGCAAGGACTCTAATGTAAGGGCGGTGTAGGCAGTGAGACATCATAACCAAGGAAAGAAGGTTCAGAGCTAAAAGCACAAAGTCAGTTTAAAAGGGAACTTGGCAGATTACTTCTAGTCAGTGTGTCATGTGAAGATACAAAGTTGTCTGACTCAACAGATGTGAAACTTTTAATGAAGTATATTTAAACTAAGAGTGCTTATCAGAAACCACGAGCAGTCTCAGCATAGACAGGTGATTGCAAGAACATTTTTTGTGAATTTTTGTGATTTTTTCCCAAACTAATTTTTTCCAAATATGCTAAATTTAGATTGAGTGAAAACATATAAGGTTTTGAAAGTCACACTACAAGAACAGCCATGCTGCAGCACACTGATTATATATTGAGCAGAGCAGTCTGTCACTATTAATGTTTACCATCAGATACGTAAGAAAGAATATAAGAAAATGAAAGATTATATTAATACTTCTCCCAGTATACTCACCTCTCTCAGCATTACACAGTTCAGAAACTTTCTCAGTCACAAGCAGTATTTGTCAGTTTAATAACATCAGTGAGTTTTATTTTTATTTCCCTTAAATTGCCTGATTGCTTTGTTAACTTGAACTTCTACAGGGATTCAGAGCATATTGGACACCAACTTTCATGTTCTACACTGGGTTAGCTGGCATCTATCTCTTTTAGCGGCTTGTGAAACCTTGCTGTTAACATTTCTATATTAGTTCAGCAGAGGATATCTGAAAATTAGTTTGGGTTTCTTGGTGGTTTCTTTTTTGTTTGGACTTTTTTGAATATTTTTGGGTTTGTGTGCTTGTTGGACGGTTTTTTGGTTGGTTTGTTTGTTTGGTGTTTTTTTCGTTGGTTGGTTTTTCTAGCTTCTGAAAATGTGCACTGTCTTTACTGTGGGAAAGAACTGGTAATTCTGTGCAATAATTATAGAATTCCAGAGGCTGATAATCTGAAATGCAAGATCATGCAATGCAACTCCTTGACCAGGATGGTTTTGTTCACTGTAAAACATCCATCTCTGCTTGTCAGTGCATTGATGTTACCCAGACTTTTTGAAACTTACCTTGGACTGTCACTGAACAACTTTAGCAATGGCTGGTCACGATGCTAGGGCCTGATTTCACAGATGCCTCCTCTATTGTTGTGACATGATAGTGATAAGGAAATTCAGAAACAGCTGCATCATTAGTTGAATTGGCAGATTTTGGTTGTAGTCTTGGTTGCCCTGGCACATTAACTATTCCTACCATAATGTTCTGAATACTTTTTAATGTTTATTTTATGTTCTAGGCTTTGGGGTATTTTTGTTCATTTGTTTGTTTGTTTCATAATGCATTGCAGTATTTCATGATGTCAAGGAAAGAAATTTGAAATGGACAATTACTATCCTTTTGTTATTTGGAATGCCTGTTTTGACAGCTTGCATGTTTTATCTGCACTTACTTTCTGATTTTTCATATCTGCAAACACTTTGGAAACCAGATAAATTTCTCTCAAATGGTCATGTTTTGGAACTTTCATTAAACAGTGAAGGTCTTGATTTCTGAACAACTAATAAATGAAAAGATGTAGTCTGTTCAGTTGCCTTCTATTATATGCATTTTTGTTTAAAAGTCCTCAAGGCAGAATTTAAAAATATCAGTGTGACATCAGTTGTGATCTCAGAACACATGAAAGGAGGAATACTAATGCTACACCATATGCACTACATTTGCTGGAAATTTATGGGTTTTTTGTAATGTTTGTTCACTGTTTAGCCACAGGCCTCCTAAACTTAACTTCTATTCTGGACCATTTTTTTCCAATGTGTATTCTTGGTCTAAGTCTTGAGAAAACTTTTTAAATATATATTTTTTTTTATCATCTAACAAATGCATTCACTATTTTCTTTTAAACAAGGTAAATTTAAACTGTAGTTAGAAAAAGTGCTATTAACTACCATTATGCATATGTATTTTAACTAATTCTAATTTTTTTTTTCATTTTGTCTATCTTTACGATGCTATTTTCCCTTAGGCTTCCACTTCTGTTTCAGTAGTAATTTTAGCCTGTGTATTCATTGACCCAAGGGCTGGTCTTGTCTTTACCCATAGTGTGAAGTATCGTGCTAAAGCACTAACATTTAAAGAGGAAATACTATCTTCTGAGATTGTATCTCAGTAACAACAGATGGAATACAAGTTTTTTGCCCCTTGCCCTAACATCGTAACTTACAGTCTATAAACTGTTCACTAAAGCATTAGAAATGTGAAAGCTAACTTCTGCAATCATGATAGCTAGTAAACCCAGTCTGCTATCATAGAGCAGTTGGCTACTTTTAAGTTTCTGGTTATAAAACTCTGGAGAACACCTAGTAATAATGTAGTTTCATAAATGTTATATTGCCTGCTTGCTTATTATATATTTGCCACTGACTATGTATGTTCCTTTCATGGATAATGCTTGTAACAGTCTGGCTGGTGATGGGTAAAATTTGCAGGTGTATGCGAAATAGCTGATTTAGACTATCCTTTATTGAAGGGGAAGATACACTTCATTGCAAGCTGTCCACTCATAAACGATGCACAGAGAAAAGCATCACTGAGCTCCCTTAGATAACCTGACTGTTTCACAGGCAAACAAGTAAATAAAGCAGCTCTTTCCTCTAATAACTTCTCTGGCAGCAAAACAGATGCTTTCTGTCACATCTCCATATTTCTCATTAGGTGAAAGCTGTAAAAATGTTTTTCTTAACATTCTTTAGCCCAAAAATGTTAATTTGTCTAAGGAAAGCCTTATCACCCATTTCAGACATATTCTGGGGTTTTTGTTTGGTTTTTTGTTTGGTTGGTTTGGGGTTTTGTGTGAATGTGTTTTTGTTGTGTTTTTTTGTTTGTTTTTTTTTAGTTGTTGTTTTTGAAAGTAAACTGGACTTCTACATTTTGGTTATTCTGTACTACCTAGCTCACAGGATTATTGTAAACAGCCTTGTCTGTAAATTTTTTGAGATGTTCACATGATGAGCATTGAGGATCCTTGTATCTCTGTGGCACCTAAGACCCATGCAGTCTATATAATGATTTAAATTATGTGCTCAAATAACTGCAAAGTGTTTGCCTTTTTTATTTTTTTTTTCCCTGGGTAGTGTATGTGAACAAGCTTATTTCAGAAAGTGACAGGAGACTTCTCACTGAGCAGGAGGATGAAATGTGCTTAATAGATGTTTTGAGTGACTTGAGATGTATGACGGACAGAGGCAATGGTCCAAGACACACTGGAAGAATCAATAACCTTTTCTGGCCTTTCTTTTCACTGAGGCGAGGCTTGTCTGGTTTAAATTGTCACGGGGTATCTGTGCACCCCTGCTGCAGTAGGTGCGTCGAGTTTCGGTGCTCAGCAGACCTGAGGCAGCTCGGGCAGCAGCGCCTGCACGATGGAGGAGCTGCTCTGATGGTCGAATCCGCAGGACAAAGGTGGAACTGAGCAATGGAACCCTGCATCCCTGTCATCTCATTCCCGTGTCCCTCCCTCCTCTTGCCTGCGTGCCCACCGGGAGGCGAGTGCCAAGGTGTGGGAGTCGGGGTCCGGCGAGCGGAGCCGGCGCTGGATGCGATGTGCCGCTGGATGTGATGTGTCGCTGGATGTGATGTGCCGCTGGATGATGCGATGTGCCGCTGGATGATGCGATGTGCCGCTGGATGATGCGATGTGCCGCTGGATGCGATGTGCCGCTGGATGCGATGTGCCGCTGGATGCGATGTGCCGCTGGATGGCAGCATTGACTGTGTGTTGGCACGGGCGGCACCGCGCCCGGCGGGCTGGGCTCCGGTTCAGCCTCGTTAAACATCGGCCCGGTAAAAGATTGATTGCAATGCAAATGTATTTATAACCACTAGAGATAGTCACCTTCCACCCCAATTAGCCTTTGAATTGATTTAGTGAGAAAAACATCTATTATGGAATAAAAGTCTTAGAGATTAGTGTTGCATTATTTCACTACATTTGAAATAGCTGTAGGTAAGAGGGTCTTACAGGCATCAATAAGCTTTAATATTATAAAGTGCTTTTAGGCTACATCAGAAACAAATTGCAAGTCAAAGCATTGTTTGCCCAATAAAATGTAACTACAGGTACATTGGATGTGCTGGGACTCTGGCATTTACAAAATCCAGCTATACATTTTTTATTTTTCATTATTTTATTTTTTTAAAGAGGGTTAGTTGACTGATTACAAAAACGTGTTTCTTTCTGCAAGCTGACAGAAATCAATTACGTTTTGAAGTTGTCTAATTTTTTTTTTCTATTTTCCCTTCTTTCCAAAGAGCCTGGAGTGAGAACAGTGGTGATGGTTCTCTCTGGAGAGTATGAATCCTAGGTACACCCTCATGTCTCAGTAGTACTGCTAGGAAAGGGTTCAGGAAAGACGTGAGTTCTTGGCTTGATATTATTATAAGGGGCTGGTATGGTTTAATGCTTCTCATTTAAAGACCTTATTTACATCACATTGAATTTCAGTTACAGGGGAGAAGTGTTATTTCTTTGAGAGGCAAAATTTCCCTGATATTTTATAATATTGCACTGTTTTTGCTGCTTTGATGTAAATTAGCTTCCTTGCTAAGTAGTACAATGTGAACAAACAGACTTTGAAAACAGAAATGGATCTGTAGCTGAATGCTTCCTGATTCAGACTCCACACTCCCCACCTCCTCCCTCCCCATTGTAAAATCTGTGCAAGTCTTTGCTTTCCATTTATGTATTCATTTCTGTTTATGCAAAGGATGAAGCTTAATGAAGTCTATACAGTCACAGCAGGATAAACCACTGTGAGATCAGATGTGGCCCTGTGCTGTGTGTGAGAGTAAGACCTTTGAGCTGTGAGTGTTCTTATTCTCTGCATTGTCCTCAATTCCTCCTTATTTAATACAGAGCTTATATGGTTAACACCACTTAAACGTGAGAGATAATTTCAAAATATACTGCTTACATATTTACTTTTTGGGGAAAATTATAGCTTATTGTGTTTTCTATGACAATAGAAGAATATTTTGTACAATCCAGCATGCTGGCTTTGAGACCTCAAACCACAAAGATCACCTTCCTTCTATTCCCCTCAACATCTATTGTGACTGTTTCAAAGTCTAGTCTGAAATTTACCTGAAATCATAATGAATGCCTGTATCCAGATGGCAAAATATGTTTATTGATGCTAAGCAAAAACACCTTCCTTGGTATGAAATTTTAAATACAAATATTTTAGATATTTGTATTTATAGTTCGCTTTCTGACATTTAAACAAAGAGTAGGGGGACAAAGAAAAATGACAAAATGGGAGAGAAATTAGCCATGTTTGCCAAGCATGTCTTTGAATGCAGAACAGGGCTGAAAGGTTTAAAAATCTAGAATGCCCTATAAAAATAGGAAGAAAAAGAAAAGTGAATAATTCTACCTTCAGGTTCTTTTGTATCCCTGTTTTGGATATCTACAATGCACTGCAGCATTGAGACCAGATAATGCAATGATATCCCACTTAGTCATGGTGAAGCATGCTTGACAATCAATCAAAAATCAGCTGGAAGCAAAATCTCCTGAAGGCAGCCTAGATCTGTTGGGATTTGTCTTTTTGTGTGTGTACATAAGTGTGAGATATGTGAGCTTTAAACATAAATAGCATGTATGCAAACTACACTGGGATTTAAAACTCGCATTGCACATTCTGCAAAATATTTGCTTCTGCATATCTCCAATTCTGAAGAAATAAGCAGTCTGATAAAAATAAGATCCAGGGAGCTAATATTGGCATTGATTTTTAATTTGCACAGAAGGTATTGCAAATATATATCAGTGTCAATTAAAGCAGTTTCATTGCTTACAACATATAGGAAATCGGATTCCATAATTACATTTGCCATGCGGATGGTAGCACTTCTTCCAAGGTTCAAAGGTCACTGACAATTAGCATAAGATTTAAAATTAAATTACACTAAATATTGTTCACTATAATTGCTCGAAAACTTGACAAGAGAGTATGAATGTTAAATACAAAGAATATATCCTGGCAGCAAACTTCAGTTGTCTTTTTTCCTAAGGTTTTAATTTTTAGATATTTAATTTTGGATTTCATTCATAGAAAATAGTTTTTGTTGTGCCTAGGTAACCACATAGAGCTAATTTACAATATAGACAAGACTTTATGCAGTGTTCGTAGTCACCTGGGAACACAACAGTGTGGATAAGATTAATAAAAAGGCAAATGCAATAATCTGGCACTGGTTAAACATTTCAGTGGATAGCAACAAAAAAAGTCAATTCAGTGATAGACTTTACAGTCTGACTTTTCCCTACAGACATTTTCAGTTCCATTTTCTTTCAAATTGTATTATATTTTTAGTCATTTAAATATGTATGTGTGAGTTCAAAGTTTAGTGGATACTTTTCCAAGGACGGAAATGTTAAAATGTGGAAGGTATTTCTGCAAGAATATAATTTTAAAGCAGGTATTCTGATAGCAGAAAGTAGATACAAAGAAGAGGCACTATTTCTATTTTCTCTGTAGATACAATCTGAGCATTTATAGAACAGCTTCTGCAGCAACTAATGACATGAAGACAGGAGTATGACACCAAGGAACCTACCCTGACTGAGCTTAGTCTTGTGCCCTGATTGGCAGGCTCAGGTGCTCTACGAAGATCTGCATGGCCAGCTGAATATGGGGTCTGTGGCCTTCATATAACTGTGCAAAAGAAGTGGAATAGACTTGGGCCTATTGTTGGAAGGCATTGCTAATGCTTCTTTAAATGAGGGCAAGCTGTCAGCTGTTCTCACAGATGTGATGGTTCAGCCTCTCCTGGTCTGTGAAACCATTGCTTGATGCCAATACCCTCTGTAATTGTCATCTGCTGTCTGAGAGATTGGAAAATCTTACAGTCTATGGTATTTCCCATGCATTGGCTAAAGTTACTTACATCTAGTGAAAAACAGGGATACTGCTGGAAGTTAGTTAGCTTAAAATCAGCCTAAATAAAAAGGTAGTTTTCAGAAGATGGAAATCTACAGCAATTCACTTGAGTGAAGTTTTCAGAATGTACACAAGACTGAAAAAAAGTATCCTGTGTCCAAACTTTTGAGAGAGGGAAAGTGTCACAGAACATGAAAACCATAGATTCCTTAGAATGTTTTTTCATTCTTAACAGGTGAGGCTGTTATGACAAATGTGCAATATTTTACATATACATGTTGTTGGAATGCTTTGGTTAAATTTGAAAGTGCATAGGAATTTTCCATGTTACAGAACATAAACAAGCCTGGAACTTAAGAAAAAAGGCAAAGCAACATTATCTGAGTTAGTGTACTATGTATTTCTAGGGGTATGCATAAGGAAAGTATTAGTGAATTCTGTAAGGAGGAATCTACACTTCTCAAATACAGTGTGAGAGAGTCTGTGTTCTTCACACACTTCTGACATGAAGAGAAAAGAGGTCAATAACATCATGCATTTAGTCCAAGTTACTATATTAATCAGAAACCAACCTATTTTTCAACTTTTGGTTAAAGATAAAATGTGCATTATTTAGGGACTAAGGTGTTTTTCTATTTCCTATAGAAAGTGTTCAAGTACCATCAGTGAATGATTATAGTGTCCTAAAAAAACTGGGCTATTTGAAGTCACTGTGAGGTGTTTCTGAACAAAATTTGTGGTAAAATTAACACTTAATGAGTCTTCTACCAGGCAAGTAAATAAGTTTGAAGCAAAGTTGAAGCAAACTCTCAAGAAACACCATACATTTAAAGACTGATGATATTACATATGAAGATCAGTTTGAGGCAATCTCATGACTGTAGTCCAAAAATGTCAAAGATCTGGTTGCTAGACCATCAAAGGCTACGCTGACTCTAGATGATCATTCTAAAATAACAAAAATAGTAAACATAATAATAATAAAACATAATATTATATTATTAAACATAATAACAAAAATTGTAAACTTCTATGTATATTGATTGCTAGACAGTACACTGATTGTCAATGCAGATAATGGGACACCATATGAAGACTTGAATTGCTGAAATATATAATTTTTAATATTGCATCGAGTGTGTCTACACCCTATTGCTGTGTGAAAAAAAGTTTCAAAAAGCAGTAACACTTTACAAATTGTATGATAGTCACTTTATAAAAGCCAATATCGTGGCAGATTTTCTTTTTTCTTTTTCTGATTTACAGAAGTTGCAGGAAAATATACATGTTGAATTCCCAGGCTGAGAGGAAGAACAGGTTTACAGGTGATAAAACCCTATGAGAAAAATGAACTGGAACAACAATACAGAGGTGCTTTAAAAATCCAAGAAGATTGAATCAGACTGATTTTTTTTTTCATTAGAATTACTGTATTCTCTTTTAGCAGAGAAAGCAATAAAGTTATTTTTCTCCTTCAAGTTTTGGCTAACAGAGAATATTTTTATTTAGGTGGTATTACTTAATCAGTGTCCTCTGTGCTGCATTTCTTGAGAAACACACAATTCTCTGTTGCTCTCTCTCCCCTCTTTCCTCTAGTATCTATTAATTTTTTTCTTTTATTATGATACAAGATTTTACTTATAAGCTATCACAGACTTTTCCTGAATGTCCAGAGACAGTAGCTAATCTGAAACTAAAAGAATGACTTAAAACTACATAAACATATAATTTTTTCTCATCTGAAAACATTGAAACATACCTCTAAATAAGAAAAGTGAATTTTTATACTGTGCCCACAGTTCTAGGAAATTTGATGACATTTGTGATTATATTTGGTATTTATAAAACAAAAAATAGCATATAACATTTTTGTAAACTTTCATTTTTATAGCAAATGTAGCATAAACCTTGGTTTTCCTCTGGGGACTGTTTTTTTAGAACAAAGGAAAAATAAAACTGTGTTTAACAATGAGTTTGATTTTACTACATGCCACTTAGAAGAGTTTGAAATAGTTTTACTGTTTGCACTGAAACAGGGTGAAAGAATAACACTGAGGATTTAAGACTTCCCACTTTCTCTACACTTATTTCTAAGGAGAACTGAGAAATGTTAATCTACCTCTAATACAAAATTAATGTACACAAATTCAATCCCTGTAATATTTATGCATTTTATTTGAAGTCAAGAAATTTGATTCTTTCGATATTTGCTGTCTCTTGTAACTTTACTGTTTTAGAAATGAGGATGGAGAAAACACTTGTTTTATGGGAAGATTTCTAAACTATGAGAGTTTTTTTTTTCCTGATGCAGGAAGGGTAGCACTGTAATGCATTCCGAAGATCTGTTGACTCCTTGACAACTTACAATTTTAAACTTTTTAATTTATATAACTTCTAATTCGACTCCTCGGTGTAAAACTTCTGATAAATAGCTTGCCATATTTCAAAGACCTCTTAGAAATAACTACTGAAATAAAGGTGAAAAAAGCTTTGTGTTTTTAAATTTCATTTAGGTTAAGAGCAGTTACTGTCTGATGTCCTTCAGTGTCATTAGTGCTTTGCAACTGGTTTGTAATTGACAGGGATTCACAGGATATAAGCCATTATCAGGACTGTCACATTGTCGGCATTCTCAGAAGACATAAGATTTAAGACCAATAGAGTGACTAAACAAGGTTAAAATGAATTATGAGGATTTAGAGGATAAATTCCACTAGACCAGACTTTAAGCAACCTGGTCTAGTGGGAGGCGTCCCTGCCTGTGGCAGGGGGATTTGAACTAGATGATCTTTTAGGTTGCCTCCAACACAGGCCATGCTGTGGCTCTATGAAATAAGATGTCAAACTGAACAGCAGGATGAGGCACCCCACTGTTAGACATGTTGAGGGTAATATCACCTAAGAGCAGGAGACTCTGCAAGCAAATTGTTTTATCAGAGCCACTTCTGGTTACTTTTACATCATATGGATAAGAAAATGACTTGTGCAGTAATAGGCATTCCAGTTCTAATTTATCCAATCATAGAAATTCCATGGGCTTAGGTAAAGCAGGGATAACTGATCCCCAGTTGTTCATGTTCATGTTCTTGACTTCCACCCCTTGTGTTTTGATTTTTCATGTACTTTTAGGTCATGTATAATCTGCAATGTATTAGACCTTGTTATAAAATAAATACAAGGAGTTGCATCTGTTTACCTCTATGGACATAAGAGACGACCTTGGGAGTTATTGACCAAGGTCACAGATAAATATCATGGAATATAAGCAGAGCACAATATGTCAATTGTATGATGTTGTATGACATGCAGATAAACCCTTAAACAGCACCTTTCCCAAGTATTACCTGCTATTGCAACCTATGCCATATCCATTTTATAGATAGGAAAGCAAAGCTGTGAGAGATTATATCTTTCTGTAATTCTCTGATGTAGGCCACACTTTGAGTATGCACTGCTTGAATCTGAAACTTCAGCCAGCAGTCCTGCCTCCACTTATTTCACAGGATAATTTGTGCTTTAGTGGCACTCTTATCACACATTAGCAGTTAAAATGGCATGTTGTAAATGCATTGTAAAGTACGGTTCTTTGAAAGAAACTCTAGTTTATTTCTACCTTTTATATTTTTTTTTAAAGATGGTTTTATGAAAACCGTGCTACTTTGGATCCCTCGTTAATTTAATGAAAGTGTAATTTTCCTTATTTCTGTCTGTTTAAAAGCTGATTAGTTGTTGCCTTCTCTATACTTTGAATATGGCATAGTTAGCAATGAGTTAATAGTTTTTGAGTTTTGTTTTGTTTTTAACTGGCACTTCCAATTTGTGGAAATGTAGAATTTGTTTCCATGGTAACTTTCAGACTTCAAGGCTTGTGGGAAGAAGACTGGTAAGTGTATGATTTAGATTATACTTACTGAATTTTATTGTGTTTTAAATGTGGTTAAGTTGGAACAATTTAGAGTCGTGAGACTTGGAAGTCTTACTGAAATATTTTGCTAACGTCTTTGTTATTCTGAGGTACAAATAATTCTAATGAAAAATTGACTCAGACTAAGTTTTTCTTTGGTAGTTTTAATTTTTTAATGAAGTGAGCTTTTGATGCAATAGTTGCATTTGTGTACTGAAATGTTATTTGCATCCAGCTATTTCAGAAAAAAAACCAAAAACAACGAACACTTTATTTTAGGGAAACTGAACTTTCTATGAGTAAATATTGAACCTGAGGCCTAATTAAATTCCTTATATTTGTGGTTATTAGTTCTATATATAAGGTGTTTATTTCTGTATTACTAGTTCAATTGCTCAGATTACCAAAAATGGGCCAAATATTCTTATACCACTTCCCTTCAAGGTGAACGTAATCAAATGGAAGCTCTTAAAATCTGAAAGGAGTGCAGCTTTGACCTACAGACTTGTTATTTCAGTATTACTAAATACAAATGTGAACAAGTTTTTGACTGAGCTTCAAAACATAGTCTGTATATAATGTGAGTATGATTACTATCTTCTTAAACTTAGTTTTCTTGTAGGCATTATTAATACAAAACCCACCAGTGTTCATGAAGATCATGTATGTATATATGTACAGCTGGTCTTCAAGACTGGCTTCAATTCATTCTAGGAAACATCTTACATCTCCAATATTTTAATGTTAAAAAAGGAATTAGCAATTTTGAGAGCTGACAGGGTTCTAGGATCCAAAAAATTAAGGAACCCATGACATATGTTGAGTATTAGTTATTTTTAATGTTCTTAATGTAAAAGATTATCACTGACCAAACAGCTTGTTTGGACCCAAGCACAACATCTGAACTGTTGTATTAAAGAAATGTTAGTTTTTCTTTAGATTACTTTTCTTTGGTTAGGCTTATTTTTAACAGTTTTCTTTAGCTTTCATAAGAAAAAACTTGCACTTAAATGCATCTGTTTTTTGGTATGGAAAACATTTATTGTTCATAAAACCGAAAGCCTTATGAAGAGTAAGAAAACATAGCACAGTAAAATCTTGGAAGAGAAATCATTCTGCTGAGGAGGATTTGGCATTGCCTGGAGTTAATGAGTCAATATCATTCAATTTTACTTCTAATTTTGTTTGGAACCTCTCCATAGAATATCTTTGCTTTCTCAGATTTTCATGGTTGTGAATATGCATTTGAATCTATGGAATGGATACCAAATCAGTCTACTTGCTACTGAAATGTACAAGATTAGGACAACTACTTAGATAGTATGAATTATGCCTAGTTGTATTTTATGCTGGGTTGATCTTGAGTGAATGACAACTGCCCACCAAAGCTGCTCTATCACTCCTCAGCTTAACAGAGGAGAGTAAATATAACAAAACATTTGTGGTTTGAGATAGGAACAGGGAGAGGTCACTCACCAGTTGGCCTCATGGGCAAAAGAGACTGGACTTGAGGAAATTGATTTATTGACCATCGACTCAGAGTAGAACAATGAGAAATAAACCCAAAACTTAAAAAATCTTCCCCGCACCCCTCCCTTTATCCCCAGACTCACCTTCACTCATGCTTTCTCTCCCTCCTCCCCTGCAGCAGTGCTGGAGGACAGGGGATGGATGGGGACTGTGATCAGTTCTTCACATGCTGTCTCAGCTGCTTCTTCCCCCTTAGGGGAAGGAATCCTCACACTCTTCCTCTATTGCAGTGTGAGTCCCTGACAGGAGGTGCAGTTCTTCAGGAGCAGGCTACTCCAGTGTGGGTTCCCTATGGGGTCAAAAGTCCTGCCAGCAAACTGTCTCCAGTGTGGGCTTCTGTCTCCGTGGGTCACAAGTCCTGCAGAAGTTTGCTCCAGCGCAGGCATTTCATAGGGTCACAGCCTTCCTCCAGGCATCCACCTGCTCTGGAGTGGGGACCTCCCCATGCAGCAGGTGGATCTCCACTCTCACATGGACCTCCATGGGCTGCAGAAGCAAATCCTGCCTCACCATGGTCTTCACCATGGGCTGCAGGGGAATCTCTGCTCCAGCACCCAGAGCACCTTCTCTCTCTTCATGGCATTTTGTGATACGTTTTAGTGGACATGGGGGTATGAGGTCAAAATTTGTACTTGATGATCTTGGAGGTATTTTCCAACTTTAATGATTCTGTAATTCTATGGTTCACTGATCTTGGTGTCTACAGCTGTTGCTCTCTCACTCCTTTGTTCTCTGGATGCAATTGCTTCTGCACAACAAATTTCTCCCGTTCCAAAATCTCTTATCCCAAAGGTGCTACCACAGTCACTGCTGGGCTCAGCCTTGTCCAGCTGTGGGTCTGTCTTGGATCCTCCTGGCATTGGCTCTGTTGGACATGGGGTAAGCTTCTAGCAGCTTCTCACTGATGCCACCCTTGTAGCTCACCTGCTACAAAACCCTGCCATATGAATCCAATAAAAAAATGTTCTTGAAAATTATATGCTTCTTTTCCTCATCTTTGCGAGTTTAGAGGTTATATTGAGGTCTATTTGTCATTCCTTTATCTGATCATTTTTTGTTCATACTGTCTGGCTTCCTTTGCAGTTCAAATATGAGATCACTGTTGCCAAACTGTTCCTCAGATAGTGCTATTCTTGAGACTTTCTTCTCCAAAATATATTAGTTGAATATTGTGCTGGTTTTGACTGGGGGAGCATTGGGTTTTTTTCACAGTGTCTAGTATGGAGTTCTGTGTGGGTCTTGGTTGGCAGCTGACCTTAAACCATAACAAATTTATCACATATTTTGAAAACACCTGAACACATATTATTATGAGCCTAATTATAGTATTTTGAAACCTAAAGATATGAACAGAACACTTCTATGTGTGTGTGTGTGTGTGTGTGTGTTTTGGTTTGGGTTTTTTGTTTTGTTTTAATTTTTGTTTTAGTGTGCATATAATGCAGTTGGATCATGTTCTTAAGGTATGCAGTTATGGTGGTGCTGCTGCTCATAAATGAATTTTTGAAATAGAATGTCTGGTTTTGAGTTAAAAGTCAGGGCTAACTAACTAAATAATTTTATCCCTTCAAGTAATAGTAGCACGAGTTGTATCTTAGAGTAAGTGCCAGCCTAGGTACTTTGAGCACTCAAACAAACTGGGAAACCAAGAATAGATGAACAAAAAAGCTAATAGCCATACTACTTCATCACTATGTACATGTCTGACTGGTATAAGATGTAGAAAGGAAGACACGTGTTTGTCAGTTTCCTTCATCTTCTCCTAAAAATTGGTCAGTTTCAAGCAAATTTTAAAAACAAATTAGACTTTTCAAAGATATTTAAGTTAAGCCAAAATCCATGAGAATCAATAAAAAGAGAGCAGTGGCAGGAACAGCAGGAAGAGCTCAAACATTAGCCGTTCATTTGATATCAGCTTCAGCAACCACGTGCTCCTCACTACTGGAAGTAAAACATAGGGACTGGAAGGAAGATGAACTCTACTGTTGGTAAAGAAAGATCAGGGAAAACTGTAGGAAAAAAGTCGCAAAAATTTTGCTCTTTACAGGGCAATTTTGCTCTTTACAGGGCTCTTGTTTTTTTCAGATAGGACTAAACAATGGACATTTGAAAATACTCTCCTGACAAAATTGAGTAGTGTATCCTTTACTGAGTAGTGTAGGTAGTTTACCCTTTTTGCTATGTCCCCTCAAATTGATCCAAGATTTGGCACTTTAAAGTCGTAGAGTTACCAAGAAATACTTTCTTTCTAGTTTATCATTTGCATCTGTATCTGAGGTATTTGCATTCATATTTTTCCTAAGGAATCATCTCTTGTTCTGTTTGCATTTCAATCTGGTTGAAATAGAATGCAGGCTAATCTGCAGGCCCTATGCTCTGTTATGTTTTAAGGTCTTTTGATACTATACCTGATATACGCAAATGCATACCAACAAATAATCTCTGCAGGTAATTCTCACATTGTTGGAGGCAGAAGCTGGAATAAAGACTGTGTCCTGGCTGAACAGACTAAAGGAATTTATAGACAGATACACCACCTGTCTAGAAGAGAAACCAAACTGTATCCATACATCTCTCTTGGTACATAGTCACGATTTCAAGTTGGTTTTGAATGTTTAAATAATGGAAAGTTCTTGAATATTTTATAGTATGGTCACAGGTAGTGAAGATATTTGGTATGGAAGTGGAATTTTACATGCAGTAATTTGAAAAGAAATGTAATAAATCTTTAATTTATTGGAGTTTTCTTGGTGCAAATCAGAAACATCAGTGATGTTCTTTCATGTTCTGTTCAAATTCTCTAGACCAAAAAACAATTACTACTGTAAATATGTGATTTGCTGTCCTCTTTGTCAGTCTTGTGTATCATAAACATGGATATTAATTTTAAAGGAAGGGGAATGAAAATAATTCACCATAACAGTCTATATAGTGTGTTAACATCAGTAGGTCTCTGGACAAAATCTCTGAATTTTCAGGTCTCACCTGATCCAGTGTTATTATTACTCTACTCCTTTTTTCCTCATCTCCATGTAACATTAACTTTTAAGGCACTAGTTCTCATTTTACTGTTCAAGTAGGTGGAAAAAGCAGCTAAAAGAAATGAATGGTTAACTATTTTAACAGTAAAGTAACTGTCAAACTCAGTTCCTTTGCATCATTTGCTTAACCAGAAGCAAAAATATACATGCAATTAAGAGAAAGGAGGCTATGACAGAAATGGCTGTTTACAGAGGTTTCCAATTTAGTTTCATGTCAGTGAATAGTATTATTTTGTGGTTATGGACAACCCTGTTGGATATGACTTTTTCAGGTGGATAGTCATATATTAATTTATTGAACACTAAAGGGAAATTCAGAAGTAAATGTCAGTTCTGCAGGGTTGTTTAGTCTTTTTTTTTTTTTCTCTCCTTTTTTTTTCCCTGCTGATATTCTATTTTTACTGATGGATTACACTTCTGGGAGAAAGGAGATTTCAAGGTAAGTAGTAGATTCTTTCAAACTGAAAAATATGATATGTGGTAAGAGTTTCTGGGGACCCAACTGTGAATAATCAGTAGTAGGAGCTTTGCCTGTCTATAAGCCCCAGATTTGCTTCCCCGTAAGTCTATTCATCCTTAGGGCCTAAAAGAAGAAAATGTTGGCAGCAGTGCTTAAATCAGTGTAGTGTTTTTTTATGGCAGGCATTTTTTTTTTATGTTTTTTTTTTGCTTTGCAGAGGCATAATGGTCATGTTGTTGTATGGGTTTTTTGTCCTTGTCACACAGTAGATCTTCCAGGTGAACAGGACTTCAGGCGCTCAGTTACTCAGTTGACACATTTGCCCAAGAGATTATGTGATCAAGTTGGAATCTTCTTTGAATAATTGCAAAATAAACTCACTGTCAATAAAAGCTTGCTACCAGTAAACACTTCCATGCTATTTTTGCACAAACAGTAATGGATCATGCTGTCCAAGTTTATGTCACGTTGGTGGCAGATGGCACATAATAAACAACCCACTGTTTTGATTCCTGCATGCTTTGATTGTTTGTCCAAATGAGCAATAAGTGTAGCTAATGTTTAGGCTCCAAAATATCTTAGACTGTGAGTGGAGAATGCTTCACTTGCTCTGCTGAAGCAGGTATTCTATATTCTTGTTTTCCTGCCAGAATCCACAAAACAACTGTACCTTTGGAATAGCTGTGATATTTGGTTGTCTGGCCACTTAACATTATATTTGGTATGTGCTAATAAGGTATTCAGTGCCTTCTATCAAGAATAGAGGGAAGGATTATGTCAAGGAGACTTATTTTGCTTAGTGTGCTATTTCACTCTTTTCTCCGCCTTCTTGCTTTTAATCAAGGGAAAAAAAAAGTTAAAATTACCTTTTATTCTTGTTCTTTCTAAAATAATAACCAAATCTATATTTTAAAATGTCTTTGGATTATTCTCTTCCATTCTTTTTCTCTTTCTTCTGCTTTATTCCAAAATCAACGAATGGGAAATTTAATTGTACTATTATTTGCCTTCCAGATAAAAAATTGCCATGTAAAAGCCAATTCCAATTGGTGCTGATGTGTTTGCTTTTTGAAATATCAAACATCTGAATGTTGGATTGCTCAGGATCAGATTGGATGTAATTTCTGTGGTTTTCTTTGATCTCTAAAGACAGCAGGAGTCTACCTTTTTGAATGGCACTTGAATGTAGGTTAAAAAAGGAAAAAGAAAAGTAGCATGTGTGACTATCAGGGCAAATTATATCATTATATCCTGAATGACATGCCTTGGAATTACAGTGCTAAGCACAACTTGCTCTGTCCTCAATAAATAGAATTATTTAATTCAAATATATGTATGAAAATTGCCATTTGTATGATTTAAGTCATGACCATTTAACTATTATAATTGGAATTGATTGTCCAAGTCTTTGTAACTTGGTTCCATGGTAACAGTTTGAATATTAGTGTGCTGCAATAAAATTGCCATGGCTACACTGACTGAAGCCTTGATCTTGAAATGAACTTCACACAAAAACAGGGGCTTACATTTGTCCAATCACTGGCATTTTCACACCCTGTTGAAATCAGCTTGCAAAACACTTGTACATGAGCAGAAAAGACTGCTGCTCTGAAATATTTAATCTTGATCTCTCTGCACTAGGGTCAAAGTAAGACTTTTTTGCAATAGTTTTCTTACAAATTAAGAAATTTAGTCATGGCTGGATAGGGAGTGGGCATCTGGCTGGTGTTTGTGTTTGTAATAAGGAATGACTGCAAGCCAAACAGGGCAAACCCTTTTCCCTAGTATGAATGAGCAAGAATTTTGAAATCCATTGACTGCCACAGACTTCACCTGGCCACTGATCAGGCCTTCCCCAGAGCCAAAGATGCACTTCTGCTGTTTTCCTGAGCTGCCACCACAGGGTGCACAGTCCTTCTCAGAGATCTCGTCCTTTCTGAATTTAGCCCAATTTTACCTGACTAGGAAGGTAAGAGGTCAGTTAAGGATGATGAATAGACAAAATTAAATAATTAGCATCTATCAGGAGTTGGAAGCAAGGAAGTCCTTCGAAGTGACACTTAGGGGGGTTCCTAAAGGAGGCAGTTACCATCTAGAATGCTGACATCACTTCTTCTTAATCATCATGTGAGATCTCCGATTTGTTGTTGCCAGCATTTGATATAGGAAATTGTATATGATAACCATTGAAGATGGAACAGGATAAGAATTTAATACATATGATTAACAATCAGAAGTTAATTGGGTCAATTTACCTTTGCTTAGGTTAAGTGCAAGAAAAATGACCACAAGGTGTGAGGTGGAAGAGAAAAGCTGGAGCTTTACATAGGCAAGGATCAGATGAAACAGTTTCAGTGTGAAATTAACAATAAAGTTATTTTTTTGGGACTTATTTCGTTTAGAATATGATGGCTGACATCTGACTACCTTAAATTGATGTGGGACATATTTTAAGACAGGAGGGAGGGATCCAGCTTTTAAGACAGGAATACTTCTAAAAGCCTGCTTGAGCAGCCTGAGAAGTTGATTCCTTCAAACAAAGACTCTGGGAAGCTCCTGTTTGTAAGAGCTGGGGTGGGAGGAGAAGGACCATTAGAAAGGTTCTGGTAAGTGTGTGTGCATTATGTATTTGTGACTGTGATATTATGATGGACAATTCAGTATGGTGTTATGCAAATACAAGTGAGCTAATCAAAGTCCTGAAAGCTGTGTAGCTGCATCAGTAGTATTTCATCAGTACTGTGGAGCCAGTTAATCCTGCTTCTCAGAGTAAATACAATTATTATTGAGCTACCAGTTCTGCCTACCAGTATTCTCTGCCTTGTAGAGACAGTAGTCTGGCATGTGAGTATACTTTTGCATGGTATATACTCTGGCCTGAAAAATTGCATGTCCTTGATAAGGACAAAAAGACCTCATCAATGAGACTAAATGTTGAGAACCCAAACTATATTTTTCTAATTAAAGCTACTATGAGAGAAGCAAAGCATTGTGTGCAGTCCTCAAGGTGCTCAGAATAAAAAGACAGGACACTGGTAGACCCCCATTTTTGTACCTACCCTAACTCTGAAGAGGTGAAAAAGGAGAGACCATGCTTTATTTGTTGGTATTGAACTGAAGAATGGTTCTCCCACCCCATCATGCAAAGACCTTGTTTTCTGTTAACACTCACTCCTAAGAGATTAGACATATGCATTTGAAAATTGAGTTGTTTGTTGTTTTCTGACCCCTTAATCTAATACAAGCATCTTCCAGGTTTTCTTGGGCTGAAATAATAGCCTTTTAATTTCAGTTATGCAATTTATGAGCTTGTTAATGAGATTTGCTTTTCTGGAACTTTCCAATTTGATTCAAATCAGAGTCACCATTTGAAGTGTCATTTTTAGATATCCCCAATGCTCTTGAAGCTTTATTGTTAAATAGCTTGTTATCTGGCGTGTCACCTGTAATACTGTGGAGGTTTGGGTTGGCTCCCTGCCAAACCCAGCCATTGGCCACACAGATTCCCCCCTCCTGAAAGAGAAGAAAAAAGGTACCAAAAGAAAATTGTAGTAAAATATATATATATATATTCACATATATTACAGTTATATACGATTAAACACTATGTATATACAGAACAAGAATCCCAAACAACACCGAAAGGGAAAAGGGGGAAAGGGGAAGGAAAAAAAGGATAAAAATGGGTAAAAATAAAACAAAACAGATATACAAACTCGAAAACTCAGTGAATAGCTCAATAAAATAACTAACACAATAAACTCTCACCAACTTCCCTCAAGAAAACAGTTCCTTCACCTCTGCGCAGCTTCGGACAACAGTCCTCAGACAGGACTCAGCTCACATAGATGAGAGAGGTCAACACACTGAGACCTGCTGTCCTTCAAGCACCAGAAAGGAAGAGAGAGAAGAACCTCCCCTCCTCATCTTATATACACCTGATTACTTAAAGGAATGGTGTGGAATACTTCCTTAGTTATAACCATGTTACCAGAGAAGGCCTAGACCAAAACCAAGAAAACTAAACCACCACAAATACTTCCGGACTTCCCAACAATTTTCAGTTCATACCATTAATAACACGTAGAAGAAAAGAATGCAAAAAAATTTTAGTTGTTTCAGAGGTAGTTGGTGAAGTGATGACAATCTGATAACAAATTTTCACTCTTTACCAATTAAGGAAAAGTTTCTTTAAAACTCTGCTTTTTCACCATTATCTAGAAAACAGTACTATTGTTTTCTAAGCATCAATATTAATCTTTCTGTACTTCAGCACAACAAAGTCCTTGCCAGGAGTAACAGCAGGTCAAGGCATTGACTGTAAATAAAAGGAAATATTTAAATCTTTTTGAGTAAAAGTCCCCGACACTCTTTGCAATGCAGAGTGAGATTGTGCACCTCGCTGACACATTATTTTGAAGCCAAACTTAAGTGGCTTTCTCATTTCAAGTATTGAGGTGCTGTTTATTCAGACAGGCTGAAATCTTTCTTGATTATAGCATTAGCTGTTTTGTTCTGTCCAAGTGAATCAAATCAGACATGAATACATGCTTTTCCCTTTGCTGGGGTGGCATCATGCAAATCTTTATGCTTAGATCACAGGAAAGAGGATAGGTAGCCTTCTACACCTAAAATTTATGTGGTTTAGTATCTGTCACCATTCTTTGCTAATTCACACAAACTTTACTGGGTAAAGTCCTTTTCCCAGTTCAAGGTGTAAGAACATAGATTAATGGAAGGGATGGGAGTTTTTTTGGAAGACAATGAATTTAGGTGTCCCATAAATAGGAATCCTTCAACTTCCTTTCATACTGAGAACTGAGATGAATATTTACCCTTCTGGTTACTCTTAACTTCAGAAGGCTGTATTTGGGCCTAATTATTTTCTTTGTTCTATCCAAAATCTAACTAATTTATTATGTAGTCAGATGTACTTTATTAACTCAAAAGTACAAAGGTCTGGTTGATCAAAAGTAACAGAAAGAATTAAATGAAAAGCTGACCCAGACCTTTCAAAATCAAGGATTCCTTATTCTTCTATCACAAGTTATAAGCATTTAGCAGAGAGGAGGGAGGATGCCTTTTGAGGGAATCAGAAACAATTTGTCAAGATGATTTCCAAAAGTCCTCTTGGTTTAGCACAACAGTTTGACAACAGCAAGGTCAGATAGAGTAACAGCACCTCCCCAAGTGGCTCTGCATCTATTATGGCTGAAAATTACAGAAATTATTAATGCAAAACCTGATGTCCCCAATGTGTAAATATATTTCTTTTCAAAATAAGATAGGATGTGAATATACAGTGTAAAACTAGCTCAAGCTGAATAGAAATATTGAAATATTTAGTTTAGAAAGAGGAGCAGGAGAAGGGACAGGAATAAGGACTAGAATATTCCTTAAAAGGAATATTAATTAATAAGGAAGATAAATAAGGAATTAATAAGGAATAGAAACAAATAGAAATACTAAGAAATAGAAATAATAAGGAACAGGAATAAGGAATATTAATAAGGAATAGAAAATCAAATATGGTTTTCTATCTTACTGTACAGCAAAGTTACATATTCCATTCACATTTGTGAGTGTAAACACTTTCAGTGTCGGAGATTTGACAATGATTTTCTCCTTAAATTGTAGTCCTTTATTTATTTAAATCTTGTCAGTAATTCTTTTCAAACAACAGGTTTGACAACTCAATTTTCTTCTTACTGGTTTTCTCTAAGAACTTTCAAATCACCAATGCATTATTTGTTACTTCTGTGTTTCTTTTCACCCATATTTTAATTTTAGTTGTCAAAATGTAAACAGATTCCCAGTCTTAATTACATTTCAACACAGGAATTGCTAAATCATTTAGGAAGGAGAAAATAAAAAAGTCACATAAGCAGTTGTTATTATGCATGTGTATTTTTAATATCTGATTTTCAGCATAACCGTAGATTACAATGCAGGTTAAATTTCCCTTGCTGATTTATAGGTATAATGTAAACTCTAGGCTCAGCTAATGATATTGCAATATAAAACTGTTGTGTTGCAAAGTAAAGACCTTGCTTAGCACTGCAAAGCTCTGGGTTCATTTCAATGTGATCATTCAGGCACTGTGGAGGGATTATGCTTTTATTGTATTTTTTTTCATGAATACATGAATGAATAATAAGTTCAACAAACAAGAGTTCCCTACTGGCTATGTCAAAGAAATAATTTTGTAACATGTTATGAATTTCAATCAATCATCCTCAACAGTCCTGCTTGTCCTGCTGAGGTTTGTGCATTAATAAAGTAAGCATTCTGGAACTACTGTAAATAGTCTTGAGTCTTGATCAGAATGTGCAAGATCAGGAGTGATGCTAAAGAGGAAGCATCTTTTGTGTATTCATATATATTTTTGTTGCACCTACCTTTCCACACTGTACAAGCATTGATTGTGTTGTATTTGCATGTCCAGGATGTGTTTGTTCTGTGTGCGTTCTCTTTCAATGAGTTATTTCCCCTGAGAAAGAGTAATGCTAGAGCTACAAATACATATAAATGCATTCACATACATATAAAAGCTTGAGCTTCAGGAAAAGCAGGATGAAAATGCACAAGACTGGGAACTGTTCAACCCTGAGATTAGCTCAGTTAGTTAGAGCCTGGTGCTGATAACACACAAGGTTATGGGTTTGATCCCTGTATGGGTCATTCACTTCAGAGTTGGACTGGATGATTCATGTAGGTCCCTTCCAACCAGAATGTTTTTCATTTCTGTAACATAAACCCCCTTCCATGGATAGGAACAATTTCCACTAGACCAGGTTGCTCAAAGCCCCATCCAACCTTACCTTGAACACTCCAGGGGTAGGGCAGCCACAGTTACTCTGGGCAATGTGTTCCAGTGCCTCATCAATCCCATAGTAAAGAATTTACCAATATCTAATCTACTCCTGCTCTGGGACAGGTTTAAAATTGGTTTAAACCAAAAACAATTTAAAAACATTATTCTTTGTCCGGTCACTATATGCCCTTGCAAAAAGTCTCACCCCATCTTGTAGGCTCCCTTCAGATACTGGAAGGCCACAATTAGGTCACCTGGAAGCTTTCCCTTCTCCAGGCTGAACAATCCCAATTCTCTCAGCCTTTCCTCACAGCAGAAGTGCTCCATCCCTCTAATCATCTTCCTGGCCTTCCTCTCGACTTGCTCAAACGTGTTGGTGTCTTCCTGTGCTGGGGACCCCAGAGCTGGATGCAGAACTCCAGATGGAGTCTCACCAGAGCAGAGCAAAGGGGCAGAATCCCTTCCCTCACCCTGCTGATTATGCTGCTCTTGATGCAGCCCAGGATACAATTGGCTTTCTGGGCCACAAGTGCACATTGCTGGCTCATGTCCAGCCTCTCATCTACCAGCACCCCCAAGTCCTTCTTGGCAGGGCTGCTCTCGATCTGTTCATCCCTCAGCCTGTACTGATACTGGGGATTGCCCCAAACTGGATCCAGTAACTCAACTCTTTCCATAAGGCTGTCTTAAGAAATTATCCTCCATGAATTTCAGGAGTCTCCTGGATCACCTAGACCTCACCACACCAATGTCTCAGTACAGGTAGCTACATTGTGCTCAGCAGAGGAAGCCACTGTAATAAAGAGCTCACAGCATTGTAGGCATGACATTTAACAGAGTAAGAGAATTAGTGTTATACAAAGGAGGAAGGAGCTGAGAAAAAAGGAGATTAAATGACTCACAGAAAGAAATCTGTAACAAAATTGTTTAAGCTGGATAAAAATCTTCCTGAATACAGCAACCTTAGAAGTCCAAATATGCTTCAAACTGTTTTCCCTTAGAAAAAATAACCAAGTACTTGTTGGCTATAGGCTCCCCTTTTAACCATTTGATATAACAATTGCTTCTGGATAATGCCCTTGTGGTTTCATGGAGGGGACTCAGTTTTTTGCAAGGTGTTTAGGGTATACGGTATTAATTTACCAGCATGGGGAGTTAGATAGAAATGCCTTTGTGCACTGATCATTTTCCAACTCATCTTCAGGTTCAATGAATTACATATTTGTTTGGTTTGGTGGTTTGAGAAATCCTTCTATTCTTTTTCATGTCTGAAATGGTTCATATTAAAGCTTTCATAATACCCTTCAGTTTCTGTGTTAAATTGATGTTTAAATTGGAATGAAAGTAGGAATCTTGGCAGTTTAGATAATTCACTTCATCTGGTGGCCAGCTATGTTAACAATCACATCATATGCCAGCACTTACACTAGATGAAAGGAGTCCCTGGGGCACTAGAACTGCATTTTAGAAGCAGAGGGAAAATACAGTTATGGTCTTTGTTTCATCGTTTTATTCTGTAAAATGGAAAATTATTTTAACTGAAATTTTTAAGTGTTAAAAGAATAATTTAAAGGTTATGTTGAGGGCTATTTTGGGTGTATTTGCCTTGGAAGCTGAATGACAATTGATCAGTATTCTGGACAGGAAGTGTTCAGCACAATGTCAGCAAATTATGTCTTTTTATTCCAATGTACTGAGCACTTGGAGGAAACGGTGTATTGTTAGCATATGAATAACATCAAAGCCCCACATTGCAAGATGTATTTCAGTCTTCTGGAATAAAATGCATGGCCTTCCTTCATGTATTTAAGTGCTTCCCCTTGTAATATAGTGCATGCTTGAAACCAAAAGCTTTTTCTTGTCTAACATGGACAAACTGAATTTCAGGATTCAATTTCTGGTGCATGACTGCACGTTCCATCACTTAGCAAAAATATTTGGAATATCAAATTGGCTTCCTGCTTGAAGAGTAAAATGTATTTGATTAAAAATGAGATTTTTGTGGGAAACATGGTTGTGTTGTTTTGGGTTTTTTTTAAGAGCAATTCTTACAAAATACATTTATGTCATCTGTATTTTCCTGATAATAGTAGTGACTATAACTACCCTGCATGAAAAATATGAATTTAAACGGTACATTACATCTGAGTTTATTCTGATTTGGCCTTTATTGCTGTCTCATGATTACATTTCTGAAAATAAACTAAATTAACAGATAAACAAAAGCAAATCCCAGAGATTTACTGAGCTGGTGTCTTTAAGGAATATGCTTTCCTTTCTTTTATTCTCCCCTAATAAAAAACAAGCAAGCACTCCTTAACCTTGTTGTTGTTTTTGTTTTAGAACTGGGATACTATGCACAAGAAGAAATTCTTCTAACTTGAAAATCTCAGCTACAATGAATCTTCGGGATGAGTGTTTGTTTGCTAATCTATCACAGACAAAGAAATTCCAAATGCTTAAATTGTTTAGTCCATTAGTTGAACAGCTCTGGGTAAGAAAGTTTACTTACACTAACCATCAACTACTTATTTGCAGATGTTTGGCTCATGAAGATTTCACTACTTTTCCATAGTAACTTTATTTACTGGCTGAGTAGAAAAGTCCTTGTAATTGAGGGTCAGTACAAATTAAATTAAAAGTATTTAACACTAGTATGAGGCTGGTGAAAATTGGATGCTCCTCACTGATCAGGAAATTTCCAGTATTCTGAATCTATTCCAATTCACACTAAGGATGTGTCTGGCTCAGAAAACTTTGTGTATCAAAAGAGTGTTGATTTCTCTGCTTTTTAACATCAGTTATTATGAATTTCCTCTTAATTATACTTTTAAAAATAGCAACATGATATATTTCCTGATTCCCTTTGCATTCAAATCTATTGTTAAAAAATTCAAAAGCTACTGTATTTGAAAAGCTATACTACTAATTTGCAACATTTCCAGCACTAGAGGCTCTGATTAAGTTCTGCTTTGCTACCCTTACTCATCAATACTCTGATCCCACAGAAACACTTGAGTACTTTTCTCTTTGGCACGATGAATAGTAGTACTATTGAAGTGAAGGAGACTATGAATGTTTAAGTGCTTTGCTGGGCAGGGTACAAAGGGCCCTTCACTTCAATGACAGTACAGATGGAGGAAGAGGGGACTGATTTGTCTCTTGGCTGCTAAAAATGGTGTTGCTTACTCTATTACCTTATTACCAATATGGGATACTATTTAGGTACTTAGGAAATACTTATTAAAATATTATTTTGAAAGAAAGCATTGTTTTTTCTAAAATAGTTTATCATGATACACACTTTAAGCTCACAGCTGGACACTCATAAAACTAAACAGATGCTGTCTCACACTAAATGTACAGTTCTTGTTTCATGCAAGGCAAAGAGAGTGAAAGGAAAATTAATTCCAGAAAATCCATCAATTTACTGTCTACACATGGACTTGCTTTAAAATAAAGTTTTAAAAATCACTTTTGTCTTCCTAAGTATTTCTCCACCACTTAACTGATAAAAGTACAACAAACCATTTTTATTTCTTAAAAGGTCACTTGGGAAAAACAGTTCCTTGAATCTATAACTTTAAAGCATGAATCAGCCAATAGTGTCATGACTGCATATTTGGGATTATTGCTGCTCTTACTGCATTTAAACATGTTCTGAAGATTTAAAGACATCTCAGGTGGTCTAAAACTCTTACCACCCAGTCTGATTTTGGTTTTAGTATACTATAAATAAATGCGTGGTCAGAAACCACACATTGTTTTTGAGCAGTGCTGAAGCAACTCTTAGAACTGGCAATAACTGAATAAATCAGTGGAAATGGTGTGTTAAAATGAATGAAAATAAGACTAATAGACTTATGTTTCTAACAGAATAACTCCCCATCACAGGAGCCAGGCTCTAGCCGTATACATCATTTGTTTATGAAAGAGGAGATTAAAGATTATGTTAACTGACTGTCAAGTGTATTTGAAAGCAGGAAATAAAAAACCCACAAGATAAAGTCCCCTTTAGAGGTAGAAATATTTTATAATATTATTTGCACTGATTTTCAGATCATCAGATTTCTGAAAAAGTGCCTCTACAAAAAATGCACAGGTATTTTCAACAGAAGCTTGAAGTATGTTAGTGACATTTTTTACTTTAAAAGGGTCATAATCTGGTAAATAGTAACCTTTCCTAACAAATTGCAGTCCCGGAAACACATGTACTAAAGAGATGTGTGCTGATCTCCTGTGAAAATTGGCAGAACCCTCTTACATTTGCTGAATAAAACCAGAATGAAAATATTTCCAATAAATTCTTAAGACAATATCTTTGAGGTACTATGCAATAATTCTACCCTTCTAGTATTTGATACTTAGAAATAAAAAACCCAACCCTGTAGCTGAGGTACTGATAAAGTGAATGAAGTGGCATGAAAAGGTTGCTAAGGACTTCTCTGCAGAGAAAATACAAATAACTGTGTGGATTCATTATGCAAGTTGTATATTTCAGAGATAGCTAAAGGAAGAGTTATGGATTAGAAAAGGTGCATAGGATTGTCACGAGCATCTATACTTTGTTGATGGAAATGCTTACTTATTCTAAAACCTCACAGAAGAAAGAAGTAGATGAAAATATTTTTCACTGAGTTGGGAGCCTAGTTTCTGTTTACTATTTGTCTAAACCCTAAAGTGCCAAGTTGGAGGGAAGGGATAATAGGAGCAGACAACAAAGATAAGGATGAGTTCATACTCTCTAAGTATGGGCAACGACACTCTATCCCTCTCCCTCAGTGTTCACTTGTTCACTGAGAGGGAAAATAACATTTCCTCTTAAATTCTGTTGTGAATGTGACAAACCTGAAGGAGACTGCAACCACGTTAAGCTTGTTGGTGTGGAGTACTAACAATCACCTTAAGGATTCTGGATTTGTTGCAGTCATTCATAAGGTCTTTGAACTATTCTTTCTATTGGTCCTTGTTATTTGAATCAGCAGGAGGCTGAAAAGGACAAGACTGTAACTTACTGATGTGTTCAGAGGGTTACAATCTTGTGAATTCTGTTTCCTGCTGACATGAATAATAGGAAGGAAGAGAAGAGCACACTAGCTGTACAATATTTCATGACGGTATCAAGCCTCTGTGCTCTGGATGGTTTGTTTGATCACCTTTTAAAGGATCTGTAATTTTAACATTATTGTGACCCTTTCTGTAGGTCAGTGGAAGAGGACTCCTGTCCTTGCTCCTGCCCTTCTTATCCTTCACTATTATCTAAAGCCAATGTATTTTTTTCAGGAGTGAAGCTAATGAAAGCAAAGCGCTAACAGGTAAAAAAGTAGTGAGAAATTTTGAAGAAAATAAACTAGAAAAAATCCACAGTGAAACCTAGAACTGCTAAAAGGTTGCTTCCTTGGCACTATGTTACAAAGATTGTATTGCTTGTGATAAAAGGTCTGAGTAGGCTTACAGGCAAAGTAAAAAATACAGACTTTTTTACAATGTTAAAACAATCTAATATTCTTTACAGTAATGTGTATCAAACTTGGTACTCGTTAACAGAACTAACTTTAGATCCCAAGTATGGTCTTTTCATTCCTTTAGTTTTACTGCATTCACATGAATAATATGAACAATGGGTCATGAAAAAAACCAACATTGAACCACTACCTCCCTTCTTAACCCTTGTCAGTTTGCTTTTGTCTCACATGTATTGTAATCTTAGGTCTCTGCCTTGCACAGAACATATAAACATTTCTTTATATAATTTTCAGGTGTCATAGATGGTACAGAATAGGGGAATTTAGCCCAAATTAAGAATGTTTCTTTATGGGCACCAAGACAATATCTCAGACAATGAAGGAGACCAAGTCTGTGGGAAGAAGATTCAGACCAATACTGTGAAATGATAACTGCTCTGAAGACTGTCTTTTGGTGTTACTACATGTACTTATGAATAAAAAGTAGTAATCAGGGAACCTTAGGCTTATTGTACCTCTGTGTGAACTTTTCCAAAACATAACCTGATGATGAACATATCAAACAAGCAAAAGCTGTATTTAGAGTTTTGTGATAGTCTTAAGCTCTCTGTTCTTCGTATGGCAGTTCTTAATGAATAGTGTTTAGTTGAGTAAGTTTGCTTCTTGCTTCTTAGTTGAGTAAGTGGTTCTTACTTGTGTGCTTGCAACTATTGCTCAGTAAGAAATGTTATATATGTGTCAGAAACCTGAATTTTAACTTGCAGGCTCTATCTGCAAAGCATGGTTTTGATTATAATATTAAATGGAATTTAGTTACTGTGTCTGTAACTATGGCCTACATTTTACTTTCACTATTGCTGTGTAGACTACCAGTTATCTACTAGTGTGCAAAATCAGTCAGTAATGGGACAAACAGGAGTAAAAATTAGCGCTGTGATTTTTCAATCTAAGTCAGTCCCGTGTATTAGGAATCTGGTCTTTGTTGGTGCATATAATTTGCAATTCTCACGTCATCTGGTTTAAGTTTCCTAAAATTATAACAATATACAGGGAAGTTAATTAAAAAAAAAAAATTAAAAGGTAACCATATTTATTTTGCACGTAATTGAACCGAGATCATAACTTTTTATTCTCTTTGAAATGTTCAGTTGTTATTTATTTACCACATGGTATTCTGTCTCTTAGAACTAAAAATATAGGGGAAGTTTGGACTAAGAAATGCTTTAGTTCCTTAAGAGAAAGTGAAAATAATTATTCACAGATATCAGGTATTTCTACAGCCTAAAGACTAATGGTTCTTTTTTTTCCCAGCAGTTTCCTTTAATGGAGTTTGCTACTGAAACGCAATAGTGGGGCACCTTT
>VWZF01001776.1:296730-315522 GCA_013396755.1 Sclerurus mexicanus | reverse complement strand
AATTTTTGATGTAGTAAATTGCAGTCTCACTAATCGTTAAGGCTGGGTCCCAGAGCTATAAGATTATTGATTTGTGTGTGTGTGTGTGTGTTAACAAGAAGAAAATGCTAATCAATTACATATATTGATTTGATGACTTATTGGTTGCTTTTCTGATATCAAAATGACTTTCAGAAGGATGATTTTCACCAGTGGTTAATATAGCAGATGAATTTTGCTGTATCTTCTGCTTTTAAATACATTTAAATACTTTTTGGGAAGTGGTCCAGTTTCTGAATCTTGGAAGAGGTAAGAAATGGTGTTGCTGAAATAACAGTAAAAGACCCATGTATCAGGTGAGTCACTACACTGTGTGATGAAGTAGCTGGGCAATGGATTTTATTTCATGCAACATTCTATGAAAAGCATACAGTAAAAGAGAGCCCTACTCTGTGAGGTATATATTTCACTACTGGTTACACATACGAAATGCAGGAGCTCAAATATTACAATGTGGAAATTAGTGTGTATTGATGATCTTCAGACAACAGTGGTACTGTGTATACTAAAGTCTGGAGCTTCTGCTGTGAACTTCCATAAATCTTATTGGTCTTTCATGCAGCATGTCCATAAATCAGTGAGGTTTAAATAGCACTGCCCTCTCAACCACCTGCTTATTTGCCTTGAGAAAATTCTGTAGCATTTTAAATGTCACTTTATGACATTATAAGTGATGCCTTCTCTAGAAGCACTTGGAAGAGCCATTAAAGTTAAGAGTCTATCAGCATTTCATTATAAAGCTTGATTTCAAGGGGTTTATAGCTCAGCCATTTAAAAATGCATTCAACTGAAACCCTGTATATGACTCGTGGTTTTTTTAGTGTTGGACAAATTATTTCAGGTGGTCTTTTTATTTGTGGAAGGAGGAGCAAGGAACGATTACGTGTAAATATTTTTTTTCTTACAGAATAATTTTGTTTACAGACAACAACCATTGAATAGAAATATTTTACTTCCATACAAAAAATCTTTCTGATTATGCATTTGAAAGATCTTATCATGTCATATGAACAAATAACTTGCAGTTATTACACTCTATGTGCAGAATAACTTCTTTTTTTTTCCCCAAGAATATTGAGCAAATATTTTCTTTCTCTTTTTTCAGAGAAAATTTTATGAGACTTTATTTATTGCTTTTAGTTTTAACAAATGGTATTAGGTGCTTTGTGTAATGAAAGTCAATACTGAACTTCTAAGTTAGGGTTTTTAATAATTTTATCTGTAAACACCATAGGTTTTCTTGAAAAAATCTATCAGCATCAGTGACAGTACAAGTACCTCAGTGCTGTACTTTTTTGCGCTACCCATTTGATCCTTGATATGAGATTGAAGGGTGAGATTTGAAACATACTCACAAGCTGGCTTTTTTTGAGGACACCAGATCTGAAGTAACTCTGGGAAGAAATTAATCAATATAGTTTTATGAAAACAAACAAAAAGAAATGAAACTTTCCTAACTGCTGTTTTACAGATTTATAAAGTTCTGGAATACATACCTCACTGGGAAGTATGCAAAATGGAATAAACACTTGTTCTGCGGTGCTGATAAACATTCCAAATTTTACAGATAAAACAGCACTTGAAATTCACCAGTAAACTCACTGAGAGTGATTGTTGTTCCGAGATGTAAGCACAATATACTGTCATCAGAGAACACTGTTATGTAGCTTGTCTATTGCATTGCATGCCATTTTCAGTGTCAAAATTATCTGGAACTCTGTTGAAGGGTAGCACTACAAAAAGTCATGGTATGGGATACCACAGCTGAAGTGTAAAGCATTTTATATATATATAAAGGTATTTAGTTGTACCTTTACTTATGACTTCATGTTCTTTAGTATGGTATGTTGACAATTAAATGACACTGATCATGCATGAATGGGAAGCTATCTTTTATTCAGTTTTGTGAAAGTTGATTTAGACTTTGTTTAGTGTGTTCTCTTTTTCCACTTTCAACCTAAAATCTGAATAACTGAAACTGAAAATAGATGACTTAAGGTGCTCTGAATTTATGTTGGAACTCAGCCAGCTGGCTGCAGAGGTCTAGTCAACAACTTTTTGCCTTGTTTTAGTTTCCCTAGAACATATCCACACCTTACAAAATCACAGGTTAGGTAGAGGCTTTGATACGTGTCAGGTCTGGTATGACTATTTGCAGGAAGATTCTTGTGAACAGGAACTTAGGCAGTCTGCAAAACAGCTGGGAGCCCATTCTTGTTTGGGGAAGATGTTTCTTTTTCTCCTTTCTGCAACACTGGGAAATAAAATTTCAGCACAAAATGACATAAATGTTTGAATGTATGCATGTGTGCATGTTTATCTGCATTTCTAGGTGTATAGAGCTGAATTTCATGTGATGGAAATAATGTTTGTTTAAATAAAGTTTTTGAGTATCTTGTCTCCTTTCTTGTTAAGTCATTTTTACAGATGCCTCTGACCATTCAGACAGATAAAATTTTGCAGTCAGTACTTTTCACCAAGTGAACAGGTGGAAAATAGAAGTCACTCCCTATTGATTAGTGATTGCTTGTGTTTTTCTCTACTGTTCTTATAGTTTTGGCAGTCCGACTGAAATCAGCTCTTGTTTTCTCACCTATCTATTGTATCTAATTATTGTACTGTTGTATTATACATTCATTACTGAGTTTAGCAGAGTTACAGAACAATGGCTCCAGTTCTCCTTCCTTCCGTATCCAGGAGGCCTGTCAGTTTATGGAGAAGCATTAGTGTTTCTATTTCACACGGCTTGTGGCATTTTTGCACTGTGCAGTCCAGCTGAGCTTGAGCAAGAAATGTGCCATTGCTCCTTGGTTCAAGAGATACACGAAATGACCTTGTGAAAGCTGACTAGTCCTTTTGCACTGTGAACACATTGTTTGCCTGTGAAGGGTGCACAGAAAATGAGTCAGTGGGAACCAGACCAAAGTAAAGGACATTGAAAACACAACAGTATTTCCATATTGACCAGGACTACTACAAGGCTTTTTACAATACCCCAGGAACAGAGCTAGGTGTCCCAGCTGCCAAATGAGTGAAACACAAGATTTATTTATTTTTTTAAAAATCTGATACTATGAATCAGGTTTTAATCCAGATTGTGACAGTAAATGTATGAATGATCTCGAACAAATGACACAGGCAACATCTAAGTGATGTTTGGTTAATTTCCAGGATTAGACCAGAGTTAATACTGCTGTTGGGTACAAGACTAGCAACAAATTTCTGGGAGAGGGACCTTAGAGATTAATGGGTTTATGACCAATGTGGTTGTAGTTTTAGAGTACCTTTCCTGGTCTGGGGTTTCTGTTGCAGTGATTACCTTCACTACCATTTTCTCAATAATATGTGTTGGAAAAGTGTGCAAATGCAATGAAAACATGTAACAGATAGCTAGGGATTTATCCCAGCAAATATTTAACTGGTTGCTTCTAAAAAGCATACGTAAAACTGGGATTACAGGTTTAGCAAAAGCATGAAAGCAGAGCTAAATATATTTCGGCTACTCAGTGTTTATAACTGTAAGACTGCATTGAGCATTATAGCAGTGTCCCAGACAGAAAAAGTTAAAATTTTCTCATTACACCAAGTGTAAAGAGAAGTCTTTAGTGCTGACATTGATTGCCCTTATATACCTTTGTTTCATAGCTCTTCCTCCTTTAAGAGGAGGAGGGAAAAGAAGAAAAAAATGCTAATTCAGCAATCTGTTGTTGATTATGTGATGTATAGTTGTTGTTCTCATTCTTACACTGTGAGACGTTCTAAGAAAAGGCAACTTCTAACAGATCTGATGCCTACCCCTCTAAACTCCCTTCTAAGCTCTTCCTCCTAAATCATCTTCAGTTACTGATTTTCTGTTCAGTCGCCAGGCACTGAATTATCTTTGGCTGAGACAGTCCATTTTCTACCATGAGCCTGGAAGTGGAGTCATGCTCATCTGCTATGGGCTCCAGACTGAAGTGTCTGTTGCCACTGTGGCTCCCTCAGTTCAAGACCACAGTGCAATCTGGTTACCTTTTTTCCTGAAAAGGGTAAAGGGGAATGGAAAGCGAATGAATTTCTGTGGATTGTTTGCCAGGATTGACATGGTTTCTGATAAGCAAATGTATAGAAGTGAAATACAGATTTACGTGTCTGAAGTTACAATCCTTTGTCTTTGTACTATAGAACACAAAATGAGCAGAAATAATAATGATAAATACTCTACCATTGTCTTGGCATTGACTTATTCTCTGTAACACTGAAAGGGAAAAGACCCATCACTAATTGCCAGTTAGGCTGACACAACAGGTAAAAAATTCCAGTGGCCAATTCCATATTCTTTCCTATTCTGCTTTCCTTGGCAGCCTTAATTCATAATTTTTATTTCCCTCACTGTGGCAACAAGACAATAGCAGACAATAGCAGACCATTGCCTTAAGTTGTGATGGCTCTTTCAGAGAGTCAGTAAGCAGTGTTGCATATCTCTCTGCTGTGGTGCTCCAGTAAAGTTCTCCAAACAGCTTTGACCTATCAGATCTATGTAATTCTGTCCAGAAGCTCTTGGCTACAGATTCACTTTTGAAAGCTGTGCATATGAACCGGTGCTTCATTCTCAGCACCACTTAATCCCTTTGCAAATGTCTAATTCCTTTGACATGGAAGCTCAAGCCACTGTGGTAGAGACTCATTGTAGTTCCTGTTTTCCAGTACTTTATAATTTTGCTGCCAGCTAGTTTCTTTTCTGATCCTTGAGTATAAGATGAGTGCTTATACTCAGAAATGGTGCAAGTCAATTATTATCTAAGTCAAATCACTGAACAGCCATTGCTGGCATGCAGAACAGATCCATTTTTTCCTAATTCTTTTTCCTGAGATTGGAGTGTAAAAAATGCCTGTAATATACATTTTAGTGAATCATCTGACTACTATGGATAAGTTCCTACTCTTCGGTTATAAAGAATCATCTGACTTCAGTCAGACATTTATTTGTCAGCTAACAGTTATGCACCATTTTCAGGAACATTAAGAGCAGTCACATATGGGAGTCTGAGTAGGCTATAGAAAGATGAAAGAATGGAGTGTATTTATATTTTTCCTGCCCAGCATTAAATTGGAAATGCTGTAAGTCAGCACTTTAAACAAAAACCCTCTTTGGAATGATGATGTGCTCAGCAGCAGCTCAGGAAAGGTGCAAATGAAAATGTACCAGATGGTAGTAGTTGCTGAATACTGAATTCTGAATTTACTTCATTGTATGCATATGTATTCACAGGTCATTCTATCATTTTATAAATAATGGAGGAAATTACTTATGTTTCCTTACATAACACACCAAGAACATGGAATAGTCATTACATCATCTGACTTTCTGAGTGCAAAGTACTTTACAAAAACAAACGTGCCTGTGGGAGACTCCCACTTTACACAGGCGCTTTTAAAGAGTTTTCCAGTTCTTTTTGCAGAAATATAATCTATTTTTTTCAAGAAAACTGTAATTTATTTTTTGAAAAAGACAAACAGAGGCAGTGGGGGTGGGAACAGAAGACTTAGTTCTCCCTGTTAAGGTTATGTATGACATGTACATGATTATGTGAAATATATAGCATGCATGACTTGCTGGGGAGATGGTACAGATACATGACTGCGATATGTAGACAAGAAGTACAGGGTAAAGTCATATCTGTAATCTATGTCTTTTGTCTCTTATTCAATGAATGCTTCTAATTGTAGATCCAGAGGACTTAGCCCTACTTTTTGTTCTTGCCAACCTGAAGCACCCAAAAAATGACCCAGATGAGCTCTGGCAGGGGACATTGTCTATGCTGCAGAGGGAAGGGGAAAAAAAATAAAAAAAGACTTACCAAATTAAATGCTTGAATTTGTTTTCATCCCTTTTCATCTTGGATGGTGCACCAGGAAGGTGGAAAAAACCCTGCTCCACATCAGGTTCTTCTCTGCCCTCCCTGCTCTGCCCTGAGATGCTTTCCTCCTGTGCCATTGCAGCTTATGGGGGAGTAGAGAGGGAAACAAGAAGAAGGCCTTCCCACAAATTCTCTGTCTGGAGCTCTCTGGTGTCTGTGCAATGGGGACAAGCAGGAGCCCAAAAGAAAACAAGGCTGGCACCATCATTGAAGCTTGGTGCAAGGTGGGGGTTGACAAAGGGACTGGCCTGTCTCCTCAGTCTGGCTTTTCTTTCCAAGGACAAGGGCCTCAGCTGGTATGTGCTGTGGTCTGCTGCTTGAAGTGTTGCACTGAAGCACAGCAGCCCCCCGCTGCCAAAGGCACTGGCTGCCCTCTCCTGCAGAAGCCATGGCCATGCCTTGGACAGGTGACCCCGCAGAGCTGCGAGGTTGGACAGGGTTACCAGTGACAAGCTCTGGGGCAGCACCATGAGGGTTGAGTGACTGTGAGAGTGAGGGCTTTCCCTCTGCTCTGCAGTGCACCAAATACATTGGCCTAAGTGAGACTTGGTGGGAAGAGTCCTGTGACTGCAGTGCTGGGATGGACAGGCACAGACTCTTCAGAAGACACAGGCAGGGCAGGCAAGGCAGTGAGGGAGCTCCTGTAAAGGAGAGGTTGGACTGTATGGTGCTTGCAGTTGGGAGTGATGTGGTTCAGAGCTCTGGCTAAGGACTGGAGGAAAAGCAAATAAAGCAGATATTATTGCGGGAGTTTACTGTAGATCAACCAGCCAGGATGATGATGATACTGATTTATTAGTCTATAAGGACTTAACCACCCCTCTAAATCAGTTGTCCTTGTTTTGTCACTATGGATCTTGGTTAAAAGTCTCTCTTCAGGCTTCTTATAAACCCCTTTTAAGGACAATAAGATCTTCCAAGAACATCCTCTTCTCCAGACTGAACAATCCCAAGTCTCAGTCTTTCCTTGTAGGAGAGGTGCTTCATCCCTCTAATCATCTTGGTGTCCCTCCTCTGGACTCGTTCCAACAGGTCAATGTCTTTCCTGTGCTGAGATTCTCAGAGCTGGATAGAGTACTCCTAGTGGTATCTCGCCAGAGCAGAGCAGAGGGGCAGAATCCCCTCCTTTGCCATGCTGATCATGCTGCTTTGGATCCAGCCCTGGATACAGTTTATTCTGGACTGGGAGTGCAGGTTGCTGTCATGTCTAATTTTTCATCCATCAGTATCTCCAAGTCCTTCTTCTCTGCTCTCAAATCCTTCATCCCCCGGTCTGTATTGATACTGATACTGATACAGAGCCAGGTGCAGGATGCTGAACTTGTCTGTGCTGTCCTTCAGAAGGTTTGCACGGGCCCACTCCAGAAGCCTGTCAAGGTCCTGAAGCACACAGGTGACTTTTGATAAAGGTGCTAAGGAAACTGAGTAGGAAAGGTGTACCCTCAGTCAGGTCTGTTGTTTGTAACTAGAGATGGTTTCATGGGTGAAACGATGATTGGTGTCTGTCTTGGCTTCATGATTATGAAATTGTTACATTTAAGGTATTTTCCACTAATGCTAAAATGCTACCCTGGATAATGGAAGAGCAGGCTTCTGGCTGCTCAAGGAATTAGTTAGTAAGATCCCCTGGGAATCTGTTTTCAAGGGATTTTGAGTACATAAATACTGGGAAATTTTTAAGAGCCACCTTTTAAGAAGAAGAAGGCAACTTCCATGTTTTGAAAGTCAAGGGCATGGGACAGAACAGGCATGTTCTGTCATGCTAGCTGAACAGGCAACTCTGAATACTGATTCTGAATATTTACATGGAAAAGAAAGTGTATGGACTTTGAAAGCAGGGTTAGGCTACATAGGAGGAGTACAGAGGCACTATTGCCACTAGGAAGAAAAGATGTATAACCAGAACTCAATTAGAATTTTGATATCCACCCCAGTGTTGGGGTGGATATTAAAAAAACACTTTTTCTGGCATGTTAACAGCAAAATAATTACTAAATAAAGTATCAGTCCATTACCAGATGATGTCGGTTGTGGCCACACAAATAGGGACGAAGGTAAAACTGTGACATTTCATGCTGCCTTTGCTTCTGCCCTTTAACATCAATGATGGGCCCTGAAACCACTGGAGCCCTGGGTTTGAGCACTCCACCTGAGGGAGGGATAGACTCACAGTTGTCTGAATTTATGCAGAATTTGCTGCTGCAACTAATTGTATATAATTCTATGCGTCCCAATTCGGTTCACCCCAGGGTCCTGAAAGAGCAGACCGATGTTACTGCAAGACCTCTCTCAGTTTTCAACAGTTTTGGGATTCTGGAGAGGTTCCTGCTGACTGTGAGGTAGCAATTTTCAAGAATGGCTAGAAAGGTGACCCTTGTAATCATACACTTGTCACTGTAACTCCAGTGCCTGGCAAAATTATGGAGAAGATTATTCTGGGAGCTACTGACAAACACTCGAAAGAAAATGTAGTTATCAGTCAAAGGCAACAATACATTCATGAAGGAAAAGTTATGCCTTACTTATTTTTTGATTGCAGTGTCACCTGCCTAGTGGACAAAAGGAAGGCAGTGAATGTGGGTTGTTTTGTTGTTAGCGTTTTGCATGTTTTTTATTTTATTTATTTTGTTTTAGAAAAATTTTTTTTGACAGTGTCTCTCACAGAATCCATCAAGACAAAATGACCAGCACAGAGATGGGCTTTTACACAATAGCATGGTTAAACACCTGGCTGACAGATGGGGCTCAAATAGTTGTAGTATTTGGGAAAATATCTAGCTGGTGGCCAGTCAGTAGTGGTGTTCTCCTCAATTTTAGGCTCAATTTTAATGCCAGTTCTCTTTGATAGTTTTATTAATGACCTGAACAAAGGACTTGAGTCCACAGTAAGTAGTTTGCAGGAAATACTAAACTATGAGGAACCACTGACTCCCTCAAGGATACAGAGACCTTACAGAAAGATCTTGATATATTAGATTGCTAGACAGCCACCAACTGTGTGAATTTTAACAAGAACAAATGTCATAATCTGCACCTGGGGTGGTGTAATCCGATGTTTGCATATAGTCTGGGCAACATGAGGCTACAACCTTGAAGAAAGGAGTCAGTGTGTTTTGGTTGATGGTTATCTCAATGTGAGTCAACAATGTGCTCTTGAGGCCAAAAGGGCCAACAATTTAGATTGAGTACACTGTAGCTAACCAGTCAAAACAAGAAATTTCATTGAACTCAACGTTGCTGTGTTGTTACCTTCAATACTGTGTGCAGTTTTGGATTCTACAATATAAGGATATAAAAATACTAGAATATGTCCAAAGCAAGACAACAAATATGGTGAAAAGACTAAAGGGCATGGCTTATGAGAAGTGGCTGAGAAGTCCGGGTTTGTTCAGCCTGGAGGAGACTGACAGGTGACTTCACTGCTGCCTGAAACTTGCTCCTGAGGAGCAGTGGAAAGGGAGGTGCTTATATCTCCCCTCTGATGTCCAGGGATAAATTTCAAGGGAATGGCTTAAAGATGCAACATAGGAAGTTCAGATGGAATATTAATTCTGCAGATTGAAAAGGTTTTTTACTGAGATGGTGGCCAAGCACTGGAACAAGCTCCCCAGAGAGGGGGTCATGTATGCAAGTCTGTTGGTGTTCAAGAAGTGGTTGGACAATGCTCTGAGATATATGGTTTAGCTTTTAGATTGCCCTGTGTAGAGCTAGGAGTTGGACTCAGTGAGCCTCACAACATTCTCTTGTTCTAACTGCACTATCTAATTTGTAATTGAGATTTGTGAACACAAAAAATATGTTTTCCTTTTCTGGTTGCACCTGTGGGACAAAAAATGCCTTCTGTTGTCCATGAGGTCTCTCAACTCCAAGACTACATTCTTATTCTCCAGAGTTATGCATTCTTATTCAGCCATTCTTTTCAGTTTGCAAGCCAAGTTTTGAAATGTTACTACGTCTGTCATTTCTGTTCCTGTGTGGTAGGACCCCAGTACACAAATGCTTAACTTGCTCAAAATTATTAAAAAATACCCCCTTAATCCTTAAAGCTGGTTTTGGATTAGAGTGGTTTGGATCTGTGTTTTGAAGAGGAGTTTGTGCGTATGTGTTCACAAGTGCTTGTGCATGTGGATGCAGCATGTTCAGCTCTGCACTTTTAGGTATTGTTTAGGGAGGAGTATGTGTAAAATTCTGATTGTAAGTGAGACACTGACAGTTGTGTTTTTTTGTTTATTTTGTTTGGCATTTTGGGTTTTTTTGTTGTTGTTGGTTTGGTTTGGTTTAATTTTGGTTTTCTTTTGGATTATTTTGTTTTCTCTTTTTTTCCCCCAGATGGGGATTTGCCTGTAAGAGAGAGGATAAGATTTGAACTGGGACACTTGAGGACTTGATATGGAAAAAGGTCTGTAGTAGTAGGCACACTGGAATAGGATTTATCAATTCTGGCAAAACTACTTATGGTGAGATAAACCAGCCCTGGATGGAGTTTCATGGTGTCTTGAGGAGCCCTGTAGGTGCAATGTCTCTCCTGCATAATGTGCCTTGAGTAGACTCGACTCTGACAAGTCTCTCTGGGAGATGCAGTCTTCTAAATATTCTTTTTAGCTTCTCTCTACACAAGGCATCTGACAATTGCTGACTATTTTTAAAAATATTAATTTTAAACAGTCTTCTGTTCAATCACCAGTGTGTGCTTGGTTAAGGTTAACAACCAGTGATTTTAGGACTAGGAGAAATTGAACAATATGGCTAATGGTCCCTTGGGTGCTAAGCTGTTTTGATTCATCAGTACATTTGGAAAGAAATTCTTAATTATTCTACAATATTATTATAAAATGTTTAAAAATGCAGCCAGCCCCTTTTTTTTTCAGGTATCTGATGACATAGTGAGGGATAGGTAACTCTGTTGCATGCAATGTGTTCAGGATCAGATAATATAGCTTCAGCTGACTTGTTTGACCAAATGAGGACCACACATGTTCTTTGATTTCTTGTGTTTGTTTTCTAGACTTGAAAGTGCAATTATAGAAAAAAGTCAGACATCATGTTACAGCTTTAGGTCATGTCTTGTCCACATTGCAAAACCACACTAGGGCACAGCTGACTTTAACTCTGTCAGGCAGACATTCATGTGAACTGTTGTGCAGACAGGTGCACAAGAATGAAAACTGCGGAAGAAAGAGTTTGAACTAATTTGATTTGAAAAAAATACTGGAAACTACAAATTTTACACAAATTATTTGAGGCACTGAATGTGAATATTTTAAATTTTTTTAAATACATTCGGAAAAGTTTTTTGTTTTTTTTTTCTTTCAGTCTGCTACTTAATATAATGGTCTGACTTACTTCCAAGCCCTGGGAATCCAGAGTGGATCAGAGTGAGAAGATCAGAAGTGGATCTTTGTGAGAAGAAATTTCAGCAGGAAACAGTAATTCTGAAGCTGGTTTTGGTCTGTTTATTAAGATACTCTCATTGCAGCTTTCACAGTCTCCAGGTACACTATGAAAGGAATGATCATGCTTGCTGGGATCTTGTTTATTTTGGACAAGAACTTGCAGAGTTGGTTTACTTAGGTGTATCAAAAATGTGGTGAATAATTATTGGAGGGGACTGAATAGAGAAGTTTTCATTGTGTGACCTTCCTTAGGTCTTAATTCAGTGATGTTCTTCCTTATCCAGTGGAATAAATTACCAAGTTTTTTTTCCTGCTTGAATTCAAATTTAGGTGTAAAAATATAGTTTCTGATCCTGAAATCACTTCCTTATGTGCCAGAAGCTGCTGTCAACGAAGTGGAAAAAATTATATCTCTGTCCTATAGTCTAAGAATTATTTTCTGCTTATATCTGACTTTCCTCAATTTTTTGGTAATAGAGTCTTATTTTGTTTGACATTTTTAACATGTTGACAAAATAAATGTACATATATATGCAAAATATAGGCCTAGAGGACCTTTCTGTTATTTTGTTGAGCTCTTGAAAGCTTGCTGGTCAAGCCCAATATTTTTATGAGCATTAGTATCTTTGTGAGAGTTTCAGAATTTCCAAGTATTTGAATAAGTTTACTAATTTCTCTTCTCATATTCTGGTAAATATAAAACTTGCAAGTCCTGTTGCTTGAATTATGTCTGTCAAATCATACAAGCCTGGACACAATACAGACATTTTATGCATATTCAATTGACAATATGACAGTCCATTAAAATGAACTTTTAACACTGTAGTATACTTCTGCACATAAAAAGTTTAGTATACAGAACCTAACATTTCTTGCATCTTATTGCATCTGGTACAGTGTGCATGTGTGTAACATATTCATACTTTTTACCTTCCTGAGGGAATTAGGGTTTAAAAGATTACTTTGCCACATATTACAGGAAAACACACATAATTCTTGTGTGAGAAAACCTTTTGTGTTTAAAGGCTTTATTAATCACAGACATCTCTCAGCAGTTTGAAAACTGAAGGATTTATAGGAGTCCTTCTTTAAGAATGCTTGGAAATTATTACCTCATGTTTATGTGAAATAACCTAGTATTTCCCTATTTTTGTTTGCTTACAGGTTTAATGGATTTTTTTGTAGGAAGTCTGGATATGCTGTGCTGAAAATATGACTCTAATCTTTCGACCCTTTTTCCTGGGAAAAAATCTTGTTGAGGTGATTAGGCTCTGTGAAATAAAAACTGTTTGTGGGAGCAGAGGTTGCCACATCATGTCTGATCTGATCTGGGCTGCAGCATTTTCTTTTTCCTTCCAGCTATATGCTTTGTTGAAAGATCTAATGAAGCCATGCGAATGACGGCAACACACTGTAAAGAAGACTATGCCTCAATATTTCTATCATCTTGTATCATGAGCAGGAGAGACAGCTGTTTTCTCCCCTACTATGAAGACACAGATGCATATTAAACTGTGGTTTCTGGCTGCCTTTCAGAACAATAAGAAACTACACACCTGTCAGCTCTTGGCAAGCAAGAATGGCAAAATTACTAAATTTGTTTCCACAGCATTCTCTCACTGACAAACACACCACTGGCTTCATTTTTCTCTCCATCATTTCTCAAAAGGCTTAGATTTCTCCCTAGAGTCACAGAAGAATTAAGCAGTTTTACTACTGCTTCTCATAAATGGCTTACTTTTTAGAAGGGGTACATTTTCATCCTAGGCTTATTTTATTACTGCTTTTCTTCTGGAACAATTTTTTTTTTTTTTTTGCCAATCAGTGTTTTGCATCTGTAAGCTTTTGTGCTGTATAACACCCTCCTTTTCTAAGGCAATCCAAACCCCCTGCAAACTAATGGCTCATTTAGTGATCAATTTGTCAAACAATATTCACAGATGTTTTTCTTGTGCAGGTAATACCCATGTGAATGATCCCTGCTCCTAAGGGGCTAGGTAGAGGATTTGTTTTGTAAAGTGCAGTGTGGAGTTCTCCAGCAGCCACCTTTCCATCTTGCCTATCTAGTTTTTAAACAAAGTTTTGTTTTAAATATAGAAATATGAATGAACATTGGATATAACTTCTGTCCTTAAGGAAAGGTCCTTAAACACAGGCTCTTAAGAAGTTGCAACAGAGTCCTGAAGTGGAATTAAGAGTGGACTTTCAATCTTGGCTTTTTATTGCAACTCTTGTGGTCCTAGCTAAATCATGAAAATTATAAGAAAGTTGTTAAGTCTTTTATTATTTGTTTGGGCTTTTGTTTGTTTGCTTTGTTTTGTTTATGGTTCCCCTGCCTTGTTATACTAAAAATAAAACCAAATTGAAGAGCAAGATTGTTCAAAACACTTTAAAAAATGATTGAAAACTACCCCATTACATTCCTGCCCCCACTTTCCCTTACTTCCCAGTTCTTACAACTCCCTCCCACTGCCCCCACCCGGTTAAAAGCACAAATCAGGAATTCCTCAGAAAGTCTTTTACGAGGCATGTTGAAAACTTTGAAGACATTAATCTGAAATGATCTGTCAGAGATCCAGGAGAATGGAATCTAACTGAACTTTAACTACTTTATCCTACTTAAGCCGGAACAGAACTGCTGAGCTGAGCAATTTAAGATTCCCACAGCTGCACTAGCAGTGTTCTCGTTCATGGTACTAAATTGTTTCCATTAGCCTGAAAAGGGTTATAAAACCTACAATCAATTTACTTTCTGGGGCATTGTGTTTTGAATACCGTTTAATAGGGTGTGACAAAAACACATAATTTCTCCACATGTTCTTACATTGCAAGCAGATTTTGCTTGGTACTAGGCAGTGAACCAAATGTTCTGGACAGACAAATGTTCAACAGAGAATGCACTGGAACTGGAAATAAAGGAACAGTATCAGACAGCTAGAATGCCCAGGGCATGACAAGAATCTTAAGTGCAAGAGATGAGCACAAAGGAATAATAGGAATTTTTATCATGCATTTGCTCATCAACTCCACATTTGCTATGGATAGGAATCATTAGATTTGTTTAATATAGGGGAAAAGAATAGATTCAAAAACTAGAAACATGAATGAAACCAATGGGACAGGAGTATATTTAATACTAATATGAATAACCAGAGATAACTGAATATGATTAACAGCTGTGGGCAGGAGGAGAATTCTTGCTTTCTTCCAATGAACTCAATGACTTGGATTACTTTCTCAGCCTAATACACCCACAGCATTTTTGTTACATGAATAACCACATTTCTTTCAAAAAGACTTCTTGATAGCAGAGGACAGATTGATTTACTTACCTTCCTATTCCTAATCTGTTTTTATCCCATATCTCCTTTTAGTGCATTTTGTATTCACTGTGTATCTTAAATCAGTTTATTGCACAGCAAATATGACTGTTTAATGAGGAACTGTGAGTAAACATATTCAAGAAAGTTATATGAAAAAACATTTCTGAATAATGATATGGAAAAAACTCCACATTGTCCCATGACAACACGTGTCTAACAGTGGAGATATTTTCTTTATACCTAACCTAATCTCTCCTCCTACCATTTAACCCTATACTTTGTCTCAAACTTGGCAAATATGGTGATCAGTTCTTTCTTTCCAACTGCTTTTTGCAGAAGTGGGATATATCACATCTATTTTGCTCTTTCCTCTCACAACACTCATCCCTAATCTTTTAATTTATCATGCTTTAGAATAATTGAACCATTTAGGTTGGAATAGTCCCTTAAGAATATCAAGTGAACCATGAGCCTAACACTAGCAAGTTGAACACTAATCCATGTGACATTTACCTGTCTTTTAAGTAACTCCAGGGATGGTGACTCTACCACTTTCCTGGGTAGCCTGTTTCAGTGCTTAATAACCCCCTTGGAGAAGAAATTTTTCGTAATATCCCACCTAAACCTGCCCAGGCATGGTTGAAGGCCATTTCCTCTTGTCCTGTCACTCATTGCCGAGGAGAAGAAGAGGCTGATCCCCACCACATATCACCTTCTTTCAGGTAGTTTTAGTGAACAAGAAGGTCCCCCCCTGAGACTTCTTTTCTTCAGGCTGAGCCCCTTCAGCTCCCTCAGCTGCTCCTCATAAGACTTGTGCTACAGCCCCTTCATCAGCTCTTTTTTAAACCACCTTCTGTGAACATACTCCAGGACCTCCTTGTCTTTCTTGTCGGGAGGGGCTCAAATCTGAACACATGACTTGAGGTGCAGCCTCCCAGTGCCCAGCACAAGGGAACGATCACTGCCCTAGTCTTGCTGGCCACACTGTTTTTGATTCCAGTTGAATGCCTTTGGCCTCCCTGACCAGCGGGGCACACTGCTGGCTCATGTTCAGCCACTGTCAAACAGCACTGCCAGGTCTTTCTCCATTCAGCAGCTTTCCAGTCACTCTTCCCCAAGCCTGTAGCACTGCCTAGGGTTGTTGTGGCCCCAGTGCAGGACCCAGCACTTCACCTTGTTGAACCTCATCCAGTTGGCCTTGGCCCATTGATCCAGCCTGTCTGGATTCCTCTGCAGAGCCTTCCCACCCTCCAGCAGATCAGCATTTGTACCCCTGGTGTTGTTGTTTTGGGGGTTTTTGGTCACTTCTATGCTCTCCTTTCATTTGAGCACAGTTTACAGGCCAGAATGGTCTTCTATGGCTCTGTGCAGGGAAGAGAATTCCTCTGTGTATGTGCTCTGCATACCAGCGTGCAGTGCTGGTGCCTCTTCTTTTCTCCTATACATCTGATCCCCTATTACAGCTTACTTTTTACCTGTGATTTACTTTAAGAAACTGCTACATTTGTGACTTATTTTCCTTCTACAATATGTAATCTACTGCTTGTCTGAAGTTTCCTTTACCAAAAGTTGTCATTATTTTGCTAGTTTTCCCTCGTGAAAATGACTATGATTACAGTAAACACTGTTAAGTATTTCTAGTAACCCTTTGCTTTCAAGTCCTAAAATTCCTTTGAAAAAAACAATAAACATCATGTCTAACTTTGTTTTTTGGGTTTGTTTTCTGTTGAAGCATTTTTAGAGCAAAACAGCTCATCCATTTCTGTGGACAGGCTTTCAGGGTTTAGTACTCCCTTAACTATTTCTGGCATTGGGATTCACCTGACAAAGTAAATAGTGACAGGGATATGTGGATGTAGTAGGATAATTTCTGTTGTATACAAAGGGCAAACATCAGTATTTTTACTTTATCTTACCTGTGTAATATATTAATACATTTTTTTGAGTGAACTATGCAACTGCTGGTAATAGAGATGAAGATTCTGTAAAAGTGTGTGACTTTGGAGACATAATGAAACTAAAGAGGTAATTACAGCTTGGATCTATGCAGAATATGGAGCACCTCTTTTTAGGAAAGGATGTTTTTAAAATTTTAAAAATTGTTTGGTCGTTTGAGACATGTTAACCATTCTATAGCATGATTAAGAAGGGAACTTTGTATATAGAAAGGCCATAAAAGAATATAACTGCTGTTGAAATGCTGAGGGGAATAAAAGGTGACTTCACTGAAATGTGTTGAGTAATATTACTTCTAAACTGCTACAAAATTCAGTTCCTACCAAGTCAGTAGAGAAATACTGAGAAATGTTTGGAAATTTTTTATAATCATCTACCCTAAAACTACTATAATTGCAGAAAGCTTTAAATTTTGACTGAAATATAATTGAACATCGAAGTGTGAGTATGTTAGTGTTAATTTTTTATCTAATCTAAATAAGACCTGAAACTGGTTTAATGCTAGCCAAACCCACTTCATTTGTTGTAATAATTGCTGTAGATATTAGAGAACTCTGTCAACTTCAATTAATCTTTGAAGGGTCTAGATGTAAAAACTACTTCTGCTGTGTGAAAGAATGCTAGAAAGGAAGTGACTATTGGTCTAAATACAAACTATGTGGGAATCCAAATAAGTTGAAACATGAAGCAGGTTAGTGCAGTGAGTGGAACTGGCAGTGTAATAGCTGCAAAGCCATTTACAGTACTCCAGTTACAGAGCCTTTCCAATGCTGTAAAAGTCCATTCCAAATAACCTGCAATATTCTGAATGTTTTAACCACAGGCTACCATTATGGGACTAGCTGAAGAAGATGAGGTGGAAGGAGAGAAAGGTTAATGCTTGTTACCCAAGAGATGCAAAACTTGTCAAACTACAGCAAATCTAGTTGCAGCAGTTCAGTCCTAAAAAAAAGGTCTTTTTGTTAGATGTGACCCATGGCAACTGGGAAAAGGGACTCATACTTAACTTCATTATAAGAAAAGATTTGTTCTGATGTGCTGGAGTGACTAAAATGGAGCATATCTAGCATATTTAGAATGGAAATAGAGCAAGACCCTCTAGCAAAAAGGCAGTAGCAAACATGTTAGAGTATGAGTATCTCAGCTGTCATGTCTGTTTGGTGGATGAAAGTGACTAAAAACCTTATGAAAGACATTTAAAATTCTATTTAACACATTTGGTGAGAAAACTGATTAAAGTTGGCAGCACAATCTTATGAAGATATGGTGAGGTGGAATTTGGTTCTGATGTGTGCATGTGGTTCTGAACACACAGGAATGTGCACTCAAATTACTCTGATGAATGAGTCAACTTCAAGTGTTCTTTCTTAAAATACAGTTATCTGCTACCATTGTCACATCACTGCACATCACAAAGCATGGTATAGCTGACTTTCAGTGTTTGAAAACCAGAGTTCTATAAATGACACAGTCAGTACATGTGAAACATCTGTATTTAATAAGGATTTGCAGAAGCCGTGCTCTGACTTCATTAAACTGAAAATATCTTGCAGATTAAGTTATTGATCATCTTTTGCAAGGTCTTGAGCTTCTGCAGATGAGATTGAATCTGAATCCTTAAATGTACTGCAAGAGACATCCATTTATGCTAGCATTTTGCCAATTAATGAAAGTAGGAAAACTTTACTGTAAGAACTTGTATATTCATTTGACTGTCAGTGTGGCACGAGTACCTTAGAAATCTAAAATTTCAAACTGTCCAAGAACTCAAAAGCTACACATTATTACTCTCTATACTTTCCAGACTTATTTGTTGCTCTGCTCCTCATTCATTTAGTACTTCACTTGTTATTACTGAACCCAGAGGAATAATAATTTTTCACCATTACAGGTTTTCATTCTTTATGTAAATAAGCTATATCTAAGAGTTTGGAGACTATTTGGTTTTGTTTGAAGAGAACACATGGTCTGCAGACCACATATTTGTGAAGTAATTTTTTTGTCTTAATGGATCCCATGCATATGGCATGCTGATAGGGCAGTGGGAGACACTGAAAGCTTCTGTCTTCTGGTTCTGTCCTCTCATATGCTTTGCACCATTAGAGTAACTCCATTACTTGAAATGTCATTTTTAATGAGGATACAATATAGGAAGGAGGTCTCAAGAAGTTCAGAGGAGTG